>CM069139.1:88146983-88269077 GCA_035221665.1 Okamejei kenojei
CCCCCCCCCCCTGGCCGGGGTTTGATCCTGACCGGGTTGCTTGCTATCTGTGTGGAGTTTGTTACGCTCTTACCCGGCACCTGGCGTGGGTTGGGTTTTCTCCGGGTTGCTCCTGGTTTCCCACAATTTGCATAAGAAGATGCACAGGTGGTTTGTAGGCTAATTGCCCTTCAGTAAATGATCCTAGTCTGTAAGATGGAAGTACAGGCGATCGCTGGTCGGCATGGGACTCAGTGGGTCGAAGGCAAGAAGGCCCAGTTTCCACGACTATCTCTGTACTAAACTAAAGCAGAGAGAAACTTAATGTCGTTATTTGGGATATGTTTCTTGCTCAGCAGAAATGCTTCAGCCTAGGTCAGGTAAAATGGAGCAGTACACAGGCTGACTAGACGTGTAGTGAAGGGAAAACCGTTGTTGCTGATGGGAAGTTACAGCGGCTCATGTGGACAAACGGCGCCTGGTCACTGGGTAATCCCCTCCTGCTCATCACAAACCTTGCGCATGCGCTCGGTACTCCACCCCTGCCGCTGCAGTGCACCGCAGAGCAGGCGGGGGAGCTTGAAGGAATACTGTTTGATATGTTCATCCATTGTCACATATTTCGAAATGGAATCGGAACAGATCGACAGGACCACAGGTTCCTAATCACTTTGCTTAGTTGAGGCAGTGGTTTATTCAGGTCATTGAGGGTTTGGAGCAGAATTAGACCATTCGGCCCATTCAAGTCTACTCCGCCAAATCAATTATGGCAGATTATTTTCTCCCTCTACCTAACCCAGTCTTTGCCTTCTCCCCATAACTCTGACCACCCGTTATAATCGAGAATAGAGGTCTAATAGAGAATTTCGAGGCTCATGCAGCTCTGTCAGGACAGAGGCTGAGGGTTATCTCCCCACCTTCCCCCCTCCTAACCAAAAAAAACAACGAAAAAGAGAGAAACAACAACAAAGAAGATGAAAAAAAAAATAAAGGACAAAAAATAAAAAACAAAAAACAAGGAAAAAAACAAGAAAAAAATAAAGAAGAAGAATCAATGTAAAAAAAAAATAAGAAAAAGAAGAACGAAAAAAGAAATAAAGAAGAAAAACATAAAAAAAAAGAATATAAAAAAGACGAAAAAAAAAAAAACAAAGAGAAAAAAAAGAGAAAAAAAAGAGAAGAAAAAAGAAGAAATAAGCAATAGAACAATAAAAGACAGAAAAGAAGAAAGAAGAAAAAAAGAAGAAACAAATAGAGGAAAGAAAAACCAAACAGAAGAAAAAAAGAAAAGAAGACATCAACAGCAAGAAGCAGGAAAAAAACAGCAAAAGGAACTAGAAAAAAAAACAAAAAGCAAAAGACAAAAACCAAGAAAAAGTACACACCACAAAACAGCACAATCACGAAAGCCGCCAAAACACGAGACCACGGACACCGAGCAATACCAACACGCCAAAAGACGAAAACACCGGCAACCTCCTGCACCAGCAACGAAAAAGCTAGGTACAACTCCTCCCCGCCAGACCAGCCATTATGCCCCTTCTCCCACCCAATCATATCTCCCCCTCCTCCCACACCTTCTCCCCTTCCCTCCCCCTCTCTCCCCTCTTTCCCTCTCCCCACTTCACAGTCCATCTCCTTCCCCCCCCTTTCTTACCACCCCTATCTTCCTGAGGATTCCACCTTCAGGGGAACTCTATGCACAGTTTATTCCTAGATCCTCTGTTCCACAGCATTCCTCAATTCCCCTACATTTACCATGTATGTCCTATTTTGATTTGTCCTGCCAAGATGTAGACTTCACATTTCAGCATTAAAAACTCCATTGCCATCTTTCAGCTCACTTTTCCAAATGGCACCCAAATCTCTCTTGACTATGAGAATCTACTTCTAATCCACAATACCACCTTTCTTAGTATCATCTGATACTTACTTATCTTCCAATCTTTCAACCCCATCATTCAGATCATGATGTACTGAAAACATCAGTTGACCCAACACAGATCCTGAGGCACCCCATCTGAGTCACCGGCTTCCAACCCTGACAGAACAGTCATCCACCATTATTATTTTTTTTCTCTCTGAAATATCCCATTCAGCCACTGTTGAATCCATCTTGCTAACTCCGCCATTAACACCAAAGATTGAACCTTTCTGAACAAACTTCCATGGGGAACCTTGTCAAAGGCCTTTTGAAATCCATATAGACAACATCCATGCTTTTTACCTCAATCAACTTCCTAGTTACTGCTTCAAAAAATTCAAGAAGGTTTTGTCAAACATGACCTTGACCAGCACAACTCCAAGTCTTGAATGTTCCTGAACGGACCTGTTTATCCAGCATGCTTATTATATTTACTCTAAGTATCCATTCCATTAATTTGCCCACCACTGACGTCAAAGACTAATAGAGTCATATAATTTGCTAGGTATATTCTTGAACCCTTTTAAACAATGGAACAACATGCGGCAGTAAGCCAAGCCTCGCACTATTCCGGTTTCTAATGACATTTTGAAATATTTTCTATCATAGCTCTGCTATTTTACACTAACTTCCCTCAATGTCCTAGGGAATATCCTGTCAGGACCTGGAGTCTTATCCAACTTTATATTTTTCAAAAGTGTCAGTACTTCCTACTCTTTGAATCTCTTAGTTGCCATAGCTACTCTACTTTTTCTCCCTTACCTCACTCAGAGTTCAAATATCCTTCTCTTGGTGAATACCGAAAGAAAGGAAATTGTTCAATATCTCACCCATTTTTTTTTTCCTTCTTTTGGCTCTGCAGATACGCTGTCCATTTAACTTCAGAGTCACGGTGAGTGGCTATGTGAATAGAATGCCCGTACAAGCCGTTGGGTGGAGTCATGACGTTCAGAACGGTTGGAAGTAGATAGTTGCAGAAATAGAAGAAGGTCGTCGGCGAGGTGCATCGGGGGTTGAAAGGAGAGGTGACCAGGAGAGGGTTGAGGATGGAGGCCCATCTGGTACACCTGGTCCGCGTGCTGGCAACACAGCCAGTGGTTGGCGGACCACTGCGGGGGGCAGTGGAGCTTGTCAGTAGGGTGGAAGGCCACTGGCAGGTCTCTGTGCCCGTGTAAGATGAGTCGGGCCTGGAGGTTATACCTCCATAGGAGAGTCCGTTTTGCTCACGGGCTCTCCCAAGTCGAGATTTCTATTACAAAAAGAATGCTCGAACAGGGACCAGCTCCGTGAGGAGGAGTGGGTTGCCAAGCCCCAGGCTGATGGAGAGCTGTGCTAGCAGCACCTGTTTCAGGGCTGCAGAACTATCCTGCTGTGAGGAGGAGTGTTCTATCAGAGGCCCGTTTGCTGACACTGATTTCTATGCTGGGGGAGAGCAGGTATTTAAGAAGTTCGGTTGGAGGTAATTCGAACATTGGTGGGAAGTTTGCTGAGTGTAGAGAGGCAGGAAAGGCGATTGATGTAGTATTTGGCCCCCTAAGCCATTCGTATATGCCTCTCGACCACCAGTTACAGGAGCTAGCTATGGCATGAGAAGTAGCAAAAAACTATATAAAGCTCTGTTAATTGTGATCTCCTGAAGGTACCGGTGGTTAATCACCAAATTTGCATAGATGGGTTTTGCCTGCAAGGGCCCAGGAGATGAAGTTTTAAAAAAGTGCTTAAACTGTTGTAAGCAGGTATTTACAGCTGTGGTGAAAGTTTTGATTTGATACAAATGATATTGGTTGAAGCACACCAGGATGAAACTGGGACTCCTTTGTAATGCATTTGAAATTAATAATGTCGGGAGGGCCGCTATTAGGACAGTGCTAACCCGAATTTGGCGAGTTGTGCAAAACCGACCAGTGTACAACCACGAAATCTGTTTGTTTGGTGTGGTAACCTTGCAAAAAGGGTCAAAGACTGTTATGAGGTTGTTATAAACCATGGGGGGGGGGGGGGGGGGGGGCCCTCATTAAGCCAGCTGGAAGCAAGGCAAAAAAGGCTTCTCTACAAGAAGTCGAGGACAACAAGGCCGCATTGGAAAGATGCTGCGGTAGGAATATAACATTTGTTGACGAGGACGATGAATTAACTGATGTTCCTGTTCAATTGGGAAGGTTAAAATTGGTTCTCAAAACAATGGCAGCATGTTGACATCAGATTTGTTCATACTTAGTGTATTTTGAAGGGGTGAAATGAAAAATTGGATTTTACTATGACAGTCTACCTAATCAACATTTTTCCTAGTCGTAAACTTATTTTTCAGATGAGGGAAAATGTGCTTATTTCAAGCAGAGATGCAGATCGTTACATAAGAAGGGGTAATTGAGCCTTCTGTCTATTCAAAGTCAACAATTTCTGTCAAGTATATTTCCCAGATCTAAAAGACTGGGGGATGTATAATTGTTCTGGATTTATCGAATTTGAACAAATTTGTTTGTTATAGGCATTTCAAAAGGTGTGGAACTTTACCACGGGCAAAACATCTAGTGTCCAAAGGTGTATTATATGGCAACCATATTGATTTAAAAAATGCGTATTATGCAGTGTCTATTCATGGTGATGATAGAAGATATTTGAAATTTATTTGGATGACTGAGCTGTGGCAATTCAGGACATTGCCGAATGGATTAACTTCAGCTCTAGATTATTTACTAAATTGGTTAAAACCTGTGTTAGCAATTGCTTAGAGCTCAGGGGGCATGTGGTAATAGAAACATAGAAATTAGGTGCAGGAGCAGGGCCATTCAGCCCTTCGAGCCTGCACCGCCATTCAAAATATGATCATGGCTGATCATCCAACTCAGTATCCCGTTCACCTGCCTTCTCTCCATACCCTCTGATCCCTTAGCCACAAGGGCCACATCCAACTCACTCTTAAATACAGCCAATGAACTGGCCTCACTACCCTCTGTGGCAGAGAGTTCCAGAGACTCACCACTCTCTGTGTAATGGCCTATTTAGATGATTTCTGATTGTTGGAAAAGACTCATGCTGAAACTCAATCATCAGTTTCATTTGTTAAAATCACTTTTGAACAAAATTGGGATTTGTTACTTCCCAGGTAAATCTAAATTATCACAGTCCAAATTATTGATTATCTGGGATTTACATTAATTCCAATCACATGTTGGTAACTTTGCCCAGGGATGAATTGAATCAGTTAATTGAGGACTGTGTGTTAATCTCGTTGGAGAACAACGGCCTTTGATTAGACAAGTAGCCAGTTTTATTGGGAAGTTGTTGCAGCCTTTCCAGCTGTGCAGTATTGTCCTCTGCATTATCAACAAATTACAACCATCAAAGGAACAGGCACTGAGAATACAAAGGGGCTATTTTTGATAGGCCTATGCAGTTGTCAGCTGGGGCGATTGCCTGACATACAATGGGTGGATAGTACATGTTTTCAAAAAATTTAAGGAAGGTTTTGTGGAATCACGTCACTGATATTACAGACTGATGTGAGTGCACTGGGTTGGGTGCAACAGATATGTCTTCTAGTTGTGGATGGCAGAGGAATGTGGGATGAGACATCGCTTCCTCAATTAAGAGGGATTGATTATTTTAGAGTTGTTGGGCACCTGGTATGGGCTCAAAGCTTATTGTTCTACAAGGAGGGATCTGCATGTGCAGCTCAGATTCACAACACCACAGCAGTGGCATATGTAAACCACATGGGTGGAGTTAAAAGTCACAGTCTTGTGATAGACTGGCTAACCACGATTTGGAGCTGGTGTATTGACCAAAAAAAAAAAATATCTGGCTTTCAGCACTTTATTTGCAAGGAAGAGGTCACGTCAGTTAATGACAACATTGAATGGATGTTAAATCAGGGATGTGTTTAACCAAATGATTGATCAGTATCCATGCCAGATATTGACTTGTTTGCATTTCGATTAAATCATCAGTTACCTAGATATGATTCATGGTAACCAGATACTGGGGCAGTAGCAGTGGATGCATTTTTTTTCGGCTGCATTGGGGGAGGAATGTTTGTGTATGTATTTCCTTCATTCTGTCTCATCAGCAGATGTTTGCAAAAGATCAAGGAGGATCCGCTTCAGGGGTATTGGTAGTGCCAGATTGGCCTACACGAGCATGGTTTCCGTTGTATTTACAAATGGGCTAGGGAGCCTTACATGCTTATGTTTATGCCCCAAGAATAAAACTCTACTGGTAAATCCAGTCACTGGGGATCAACATCCTTTATAGGATCGTTTATTGATCTGTTAATTTGCAGATTATAAGGAGGCCATACCTGGGGAGAGGACTGTCTCATCGGACGGGGATGTTCTCCACGTCGGCCTGCAGGGATAGTACACAGCAGCAATATATCACCTATATAAGGAAGTGGGAGCTATTCTGCCTACAGCAGGATATTGTATATCACACGGCAGGGATCACGGATGTATTGGAGTTTGTCAACTCTTTATTTTGACCAAAAAATTAAGTTACAGTGCAATTAATTCAGCCAGAAGTGCTCTGTCTTCTTCTTTACCTATGAATGCAGAATTGCATACAGTAGGGACACCACTCCGTTATTTCACGATTCATGAAGGGAGTTTTCAATTCTAATCCTCTAAACTCAGGTATGCCGGTATTTGCAATGTGAGTGAGGTTTTTATGCTTCTCGCCAGTGGGCTTCCGGTTTACAAGCCTATCTATAGCCAAATTTAACTATGAAGGTGGTCATGCTTCTGGTGTTGCTTTCAGCCCAACGTGTACAACACATTGCAAAAGCTACGGCTGGATATAATGCATGTGTCGGCTGATGCATTATATTTTATGTCTATGATTTGCTTAAACATAATAAAAGAGGCATGACAGGATGTTAAGATTGGTGTTTTCAACATATCCCCGCAGATGATCGCTTGTGTGTAGTCTCACATTTATCTCTTTACATTGAGATTACTAAACCTCTGAGAGGAACAGAGTTGGCTTTGTTTATTAGTCACAAAAAACCACACAGTAAGGGTGTCGGTGCAAACAATTTCAAGGTGGCTAAAGCAGGTTCCTGGCAAGTGCTGGAATTGATACTGATAAATTCAAATCTCATTCCACCAGAGCGGCATCAACTTCCGCGGCAAGGGGCGTTGGACATGCCAATAGACCATATCCTCGCGGCCGCAGGGATGGTCCAGTGAGCTAACTTTTCAGAAGGTTTTTATCACAAGCCGATTTCAAGGCTCGGGATGTTTGCTGATTCTGTTTTGAGTACTGTTACACTTTTCCCCCTGAGTTAGAGGGGTTTGTTATGATTTGTTTGTAAAATAAACTGTTATTCATTTAACAAATGTGCTAATGATGCATGATTGACTGTTAACGACTTTTGAGTCAATCCAGGCAGCGTGAACGGCGCGGATTTCGATCTGCGGCGTGAATTCACAGTGCTTTGAAGTCTTCACGTAGTCAACTCACGTGACTCCGAAGTAAAATAGTAAGATTAAACGAGAACTTACCAGTTTGAAGTTTGATCTTTATTTTATGAGGAGTCGAGTTGAGGGACTACGTGCCCTCCGCTCCCACCCTCATAGATCTCATCTGGTAGTTCTAGTTTTATCATCTTACCGTTATACTTCGGTCATTGTTAGCTGTGAATTCATTCCGCTGCTTTGAAGATTGACGCACCAACGGCTGTACGGGCTTCTATTCACGTAGTCCCTCAACTCGACTCCTCATAAAATAAAGATCAAACTTCAAACTGGTAAGTTCTCATTTAATCTTACTATTCTGGTTCTCTAATGGTCCAATTTTATCCCTCGTTATCCTTTTGCTATTAATATAGCTGTAGAAACCCTTTGGATTTACTTTCACCTTTCTTGCCAAAGCAACCTCATATCTTCTTTTAGCCTTCCTAATTTCTTTCTTAAGATTCTTTTTACATTCTTTATACTCCTCTAGCACCTCATTTACTCCATGCCTCCTATAATTATTGTAGATATCTCTCTTTTTTCGAAACAAGTGTCTAATTTCCCTTGAAAACCATGGCTCTTTCCAATTTTTACTATTTCCTTTCAACCTAACAGGGACATAAAGATTCTGTACTCTTACAATTTCCCCTTTAAATGTCCTCCATTTCTCTTCTACATCCCTTCCCATGAAACAAAGTGTCCCAATTCACTCCTTTAAAATCCTCACGCATTCCTCAAAGTTAGCCTTTCTCCAATCAAAAATCTCCACTCTAGGTCCTGTTCTGACTCGCTCCATAATTATATTGAAACTAATGGTATTGTGATCACTGGTCCCGAAGTGCTCACCAACGCATACCTCCGTCACCTGTCCTGCCTCATTTCCTAACAGGAGGTCCAGCACTGCCCCTTCTCTGGTCGGTACCTCTATGTACTGCTGCAAAAAAACTATCCTGCACACATTTTACAAACTCCAAACCATCCAGCCCATTTACAGAATGTGTTTCCCAGTCTATTTTTGGGAAATTGAAATCTCCCACAATCACTACCTTGTGCTTACTACTAATATCTGCTATCTCCTTGCATATTTGCTCTTCCAATTCTCGCTCCCCATTTGGCAGTCTATAGTACACCCCTAAAAGTGTTGCTACACCGTTCCCACTTCTCAGTTCCACCCAAATAGCCTCCCTAGATGAACCCTCTAATCTATCCTGCCAAAGCACTGCTGTAATATCCTCTCTGACAAGCAATGCAACACCTCCACCTCTGGTCCCTCCAATTCTATCACCCGGAAGCAACGAAATCCTGGAATATTTAGTTTCCAATCACAGCCCTCTGCAACCATGTTTCACTGATTGCCACAAACATCATATTTCCAGGTGTCAATCCAGGCTCTAAGTTCATCCACCTTACTTACAATGCTCCTAGCATTATAATATGCACATTTTATAAACCCACCATCCTTTCATTCTCTGTCTATTATCTTTTTCATCTTTCTCGCCTACATTTTGGTCCGAGTGCTTCCCTTCTCTGCCTCTTGCCCCACACCCTGTCCCTAGCCCCCTCTACCCGAGTCCCTCCCCCCAGCCTTTCTAGTTTAAAGTCTCCCCAGTAGCCTTTGCAAATCTCCCTGCCAGGATATTGGTCCCCTTCGGGTTCAAGTGCAACCCGTCCTCTGCGTACAGATCATGCCTTCCCCAAAAGAGGTCCCAGTGATCAAGAAACTTGAATCGCTGCCCACTGCACCAGTCCCTCAGCCACGCATTTAGCCTCCACCTCATTTCATTCCTACTCTCACTGTCACGCGGCACAGGCAGTAATCCTGAAATCCTGACGTTGGAGGGGCATGGTACCCCAGGAAACCAGCCACCATACCTGCTATTCAGGTAAAACCTATTCAACAGGTGAGACCAGCATGAGGGAACTAAAGTTGTCGAACTACAAGTACAGCCTCATCGTTTCGGCGACAATACACCCCACGCCTCCATCGGCAGTAAGCGGTAAGCAGCGAAGCTGGTGGCAGCCAGCAAGCTGGGCAGAGGGCTTTAGGCCAAGGCCCAAGCCGGTCTCAGGCAAAATATGGAATCCACGTACCCTACCAGTCCTACTCTCCAATCAAGGATGGAAATGGAACCTGCATCAGGGGCCTTTGGGCTTACCATAAGACCACTGGTAACCATGAAGGTAGGTGGGTCTGGTTCTTTCTGAAACATGAGGTATGTGTACCATTTACAAGTTGGAAACATTTGTAAAAGCCTTGTTGTGATGAAGCAGCCTCAATTCATCAAGAGTATTGGCAATATAATGACTGTTTTCAGCTGTGCATTTGGACCTTTGCATTATCAGAACTTATAACATACAAAGGAGTAACCTCTTCAGTGCCATGTAGGTCGTTATTAACAGACCTATCCTATTACCAGCTGAAGCTATCAAAGTCACAATGGTGGACGAACTATATTCTACATTGCTCCTGTACTTTTGCTCAGTAACTCTTCAGTTATATTACAAACTGATACTAGTACTCAAAGATGAAAAATTACGAATACCATCTCTAGTTACGGAGGCGGATGGGCTTTGCACGCTCAACTCCAAGTTGATACACTGTGGTGGGGGCATTTGACGCTTATTATCATCACGTAAACATCTATGACAACACAGTATGGATGTTGTATCACAACGTATTTAATGACATTGTGGTTCGATGGAACACCGAATATCAATATGTTTGCATCCAGGCTCTAACACCATTGCAAAAGATGTAATCTCGCTACACTGAGGAGGAATGTTCTTTATGTCTTTCCTCCATTTTGCCTCATCAGTCGGGTCTTGCACAAAATCCAGCAATATCTCGCCTCAGGCATTTTGTTCTGCCTGACTGGTCTATGCAGCCATGGATCCTGCTAAATGTTGGGGATATGACCTTATATGGTTGTCCCAAACACCCAAATTTGGTGGTTTCACCCTGTGACTGAGGAAACCATCCTCTGCATGATAAAATCAATTTATAGACTTGGAGTCTCTGAGAAGACCATTTGGCCGCACGGGTTGCCAGATGTGCTCACTGTGGAGTGCAGGATAGCACCGAGAAAGCAGCACATTTTTTCCTCCATCACGGATAACTAACGTCTCGGAGTTCATTTTCAGATGGGTCTTTGACAATTGATTAAGTTATAGTACCATTAACTGTGGCCAACGTGCTTCTCATCATAGTTGCTGCAGCGATTGGGACCCACTCTGTCGGGGTCTCACTCTCTGATATCCAGATTTATAAGGATACCTTTAACATAATTCTCCCAGGCCCAGGTACTCTGAGATATGGGATGTTAGCTTTGTTCTTAAACTGCTTCGCCAGTAGGGCCCAGCTACAACAAACTCACTTACAAAGTGGTTACCGCTCATGACGCTAGTCTCAGCGCAACTGGTCCAGGCACCACTTATATTGTGACTGGACAGGATGGTTACATCTGCTAATAATATAATATTTTATGTTTATGATGCAGTTAAGCAGAGCAGACCAGGGGTGTCAGTTCCCAAACTATTTCTCATGGCATACCCCAAGGACCTTTGAATGTCTGTAGTCACTCATTTACAACAATACGTCAAGGTCACCAAGAGCCTTAGAGGATCTGTACTAGCAATGTTTGTTAGTTACTAAAAACCTCATAAAAGGTTATCTATCTAGGACCATCTCTAGGTGGTCAAACACGGTTTTTGGCTTATGCAGAACTAGATACTATATCTTCTATCTCACACCACTAGGGCTGCTACTACATGAGCAGCAAGGGTCATGTACGTTCCACTGGACCACGCCCTAGCGGCTGCAGGATGGTTTAAACGAATGATCTTTCCAACATTTTATAATAACCCACTGCCAGACCGGGGGTATTTGCCAAATTCCATTTATGATTTATTTCCATAGTTTCCCCTAGGATGGGAGGGTCACTATTATTCTCCTTTGATGATTAAATCATCGGCATTTTTAACAAACTATGTCATGGCTGAATGCATTAATCTTTTTTACTCATCCATGGTCAATTGATGCAGTGTGTGACACCTGGACTTGTATCCAGCATGAAATCACAGATCTTTGAAGTCTTCATGGAATCACTCACTGACTCTGAATGAAATTGTAAGATTAAACGAGAACTTACCAGTTTTGAAGTTTGAACTTTATTTTATGAGGAGTTACGATGAGCGATTACGTGCCCACTGCTCCCAACCCTCGTATCATAAAGTCATCTGGTAGTTCTCAAGTTCTCTCTCCAATCTTACTATATTCAGGTCATCAACTGTTATCTGTGATTTCACACCACTTGCTTTGAAGATTGATGCGCATGCGTGCTGGCGGTTTCACGTAATCACTCCTCATAAAATAAAGATCAAACTTCAAACTGGTAAGTTCTCATTTAATCTTACTATTCCCCTACTCTGGGCAAAAGACTGTGTATCTACCCGATCTATTCCTCTCATGATTTTGTACACCTCTATAAGATCTCCCCTCAATCCTCCTACGCTTCAAGCCTTACCTCTCCCTATAGCTCACACCCTCTAGACCTGGCAACATCCTCGTAAATATTTTCTGAACCCTTTCAAGCTTGACAATATCTTTCCTGAAACATAGTGCCCAGAACTGAACACAATATTACAAATGCAGCCTCACCAACGTCTTATACAACTGCAACATGACCTCCCAACTTCTATGCTTAGTACTCTGACTGATGAAGGTCAAAGTGCCAAAAGCCTTTGTGACCACCTTATCCACCTGTGACTCGCCCTTCAAGGAACCATGATGAACCTGTTCTCCTAGATCCCTCTGCTCTACAACACTAACTAGAGGGCCTAACATTTACTGTGTTCGACGTCCCAAAATGCAACACTTCACACTTGGCTGTAACAAAGATCCTACAGCAGGCAAGGTAGATCACTCGACGAAAAAGGCGTAGTACGGTCATGGGCAGATTCATGGGTAATTTTCGGCCCCATTTCCATAACCGGCTTCTGTCTCCGCACCAAAGATCCTATAGGATACTAGTGCGGAGACGGAAGCCGATTACGGAAACATAAAAGTTATTTGGGAAAAATCTTCTCCTCATTTTAAGAATTATAATTTACTAACAGAAACTGTTCCCCCGCAACATTGATTACACTGCGAGTCGGGTCGGGTTACTGAAATGGATGAAAAAAAGGCCCACGTTCTGCTCCGTTGTGTACTACACGTCAGCCCATTGCATTTAGAAGGAGTGGTCTATATTGCTTGCTATAGGATCTTTGGTCTGTAGTAAATTCCATCAACCATTACTCCGTCCACCTGGCCAATCGATCCTGATCTTGCTGCAATCGTTCACAACCATCTTCACCATCTGCAAAACCACTCACTTTTATATCATCAGCAAATGTGCTAATCTTGCCCTGTATGTTCTCATCCAACTCATTGATGTAGATGACAAACGGTAACGGGCCCAGCACCCAATCTGAGGCAGACCACTAGTAACAGACCTGTAGTCCGAGAAGCAACATCCCATCATTCCTGCAAACAGCCTGACACACTGTGTAACCCCACACACTCCTGGATGGCCCTGACACACTGTGTATCCCCCACACTCCTGGATGGGCCCTGACACACGGTGTATCCCCACACCTGGATGGCCCTGACACACGGTGACACACTGATGGGCCCTGACACACGGTGTGGGCCCTGACCCTACACTGGACTGACACACTGTGTAACCCCACACACTCCTGGATGGCCCTGACACACTGTGACACTCCATGGCCCTGACACACTGTGTATCCCCACACATGGATGGCCCTGACACACAATGGGTGACTGTGTATACTCCTGGATCCTGACACACAGTGTTCCTTGGATGGCCTGACACACAGTGTGACCCCACACACTCCTGGATGGTGACACAGTGTGACCCCACACACTCCTGGATGGGCCCTGACGGTGTACCCCGTGTGCGGACGTGGCGTCGAAGGACGAGAAGCTGAAGCAAAGAAGTGGAAACCAAATAACCGAATGGAAACAAAGCCAAACGCCAGCTAACCGCAAGGCTGCGTCGCCTAAAAGCAAACTTACCGAAAGGCCGCTCTGCCGAAACGTCACCTTATCGACAGGCGGTGTCCCTACAAGCCAACGGACCGAATGCCGCTCAACAGAAAGGTCAAATAACGGACATGATGTTGCTGGGGAGCGGGGACTTGTCAGCATTGGTCCTGACCCCTGCGTCCATCACATCAATGTGGAGGGATGAACATTGTCCCACACCTCCGCTCCACCCGACCCGCAGCCCGTCAGTGCGGCCGCACGGGGGAGATGAGGCGGAGGGTAGCCGTGGGAGAGTGGGGGCTGTCCCGAGGGATGCACCACCTGCGGCCGCTTACAACTTGGTGCTTGGGTTCAGATTGCCCGGTCACCTGTGTGGGTTGCGTGTGTGGGAAAATGACCCCCACCCTCCCACCGTTGGAGACGAAGGGGGAGAGAAAGAGAGAAGGGGGGGGGAGGGGGAGAGAGGGGGGGGGGAGAGAGAGGGGGGGAGAGGGGAGAGAGAGGGGGAGAGGAAGAGAGAAGGGGTGAGAGGGGGAGAGAGGGGAGAAAAGGGGGAGAAAGAGAGGGGGGAAAGGGGAGGAGAGAGGGGGGAGAGAGAAGAGGGGAGAGAAGAGTAGAGAGAGAGGAGAGGGAGAGAGGGGGTAGAGAAGAGGGGAGAGAGTGGGGGATAGAGAAGGGGGAGAGAGGGGGAGAGAGGGGGCAATGGAGGGGGAGGAGATGATGGGAGAGAGAAGGGGGAGACAGGAGGGTGGGGGTCACTGTTTTTTCCACACAAGCCATAGGTGATGGGCAACCTGAACCCAAGCACCAAGTTGAAAGCGGCACTGAAGGTGCGCATCCCTCAGACAAAGGCCCCCACTCCCACGGCCACCCTCTGTGTTCTGTGGGTCGGAGTGGAGCGGAGGTGGGTGGGACAATGTTCATCCATCCATAGTGGATGTGATGGACGCGGGGTCTGGACCAATCGCTGACAAGTCCCGCCACCCGCAACGGTATTGGACGTTTCTGTTGAGCGGGCAGTCGGTCCGTTGGCCTGTAGGCGATGCCGCCTTTTTGGTAGGTGGCATTTGGACAGAGCAGCCATTTCGGTGGGTTTGCTTTAGGCAACGCAGCCTTTCGCTCGGTTAGTTGGCTTTTTGTCATCCCGCCCTTTCGCGTTCGGTTGGCATCGTTTTCCATTCGGTTGTTCGCTTCCACATTCTTCGCCCCTCGGCTTCTTGTCCGTTGGCGCCATGTCCCGTCGGGTACCTCACTGTCTCCCCGACAATCCTCCTCACTCCATGATGATTTTCCCAATTGTTGACAACTCACAATAAGGAGCCACCTCTAGAGACAACATCCCTACCTCCACTTGATGTCGAATGCATTGCTTCCTTCGTGACTCCCTGGCCTGCTCTTCCATGTCCAGCACCCGTTCCATTTCTAATGTCACTTCCCCATAAACACCTGTCCTTTCACCACTTTGCTTCCAACCATGCAGGGAAACAAAATGTATTTCTAGTTGAAGCTACTTGCAAGTTTTCACCGATGACTCTGAACAATTGACTGTCACTTCTGGTCATCCCAGTCCCACTCTGTCCCCTCTGTACCTTTGGTCCACCACACAAACCGTGCCGTGAATCACAGATTAGTATCTCATCTCCCAGTATCAGCGTCAATAGCCTTCTGGACTCAACGTTGATCGCAAAATGTTTCAATGATCAACATCACCTTTTCCCTTCCATTCCCCCCTCCCTCTCCCACTCGCTCTCTCTCCCCTTCCCCAACTCCAATCTCCTCCTCCTCCCTTCTCTTTACCTCTCCCCTCCAAGAAAAACTGGCCCGGGGTCCACATCACATCACTCCTGCCCCGAAGCTTTGACCTCCACCAGTTTGTGTACAGAGTGAATAGATCTACAGAGGATGCTGTAGCCACAGCTCTCCATGCTGCCCTGTCCCACCTGGAGCAGCACGGGAGCTACGTGGGCGGATGCTCTTTGTTGGACTACAGCTCTGCTTTAATATACTGTCCTTACCCACAAACGTGGACAAACTGGGGGACTTGGACTTCCACACTCCACCTGCATGTGGATAAATAGCTTCCTATCGGGTCGCAGCCAGAGAGTCAGAATGGGCAAGCACACATCCACTCGGGGCGGCCCTCGCTTCAGTACCGGCTCTCCACAGGGCTGCGTGCTGAGCCCCCGTGCTCTACACCATCTACACACATGACTGCGCCCCCACCCACCACAGCAGCACCATTGTCAAATTTGCGGATGACACTAACGGTGGTGGGACTCATCTCCGGGGGGGACGAGTACGCCTATCGGGTGCGTGAGGCGGCGGAACAGCTGACTGTGTTGTGGAGAAAATAACCTGCTCCTCAACACCTTAAAGACCAAGAAAGATAATAATAGATCCTTCAGGAAGAACAAAACGGACATGGTACCACTGATTCAATCAGAGGGGACTGTGTGGAGAGGGTGGCGGATTTCCGCTTCCTGGGAATCCATATTGAAAGGACCTGACGTGGAGCGTGAACGTGCGCTGCTGAAAAAGGTCCAGCAGATACTGCACTTCCTGTGGGTGCTCAGAAGAATAACATCACTCGAGACTGCTGCTGTCCTTTATTCGGTGCTCCATTGAGAGCATCCTAAACATACTGTGTATGCGTGTGGTACACGCACTGCACAGCGGCCCAGAGGAAAGCGCTCCAGAGGGCCATTGACAACGCCCAGAGGATTGTCGGCTGCCCTCTCCCTACCTTGGAAGACTTACACATTCCCGCTACATCAAAAAATCCCAGAATATTACAAAGGACATTTCCACCCCGGACACTCCCTGTTTGAACTCTTGCCGTCAGGCAGATGGTGCAGATCAACAAGACAAGGACAAACAGACTTAAAAAATAGTTTGTAACCCCACTGCTATAAAGGCACTAAATGTAGCCGCCAAGGGACGCAGGGACTAAGGGACTGTGGTTGGTACACTGTGAATTCGGCAGAAGGATGTAGGGTTGGGTGTTTATGCGTGCTATTTGCATATTTATTTTAGTTGTTTATCTTTTTTAATATTTACCTTGTATGTATCGTTAGCTTTGGGAAATGTTTTGAATGGTGCACTGACTGGCTGACATTTTTTAAATTTCGTTGTACATGGTTCATGTTACAATGACAATAAAGAAACAATTCTATTCTAATCCCATTCCCCCCTCCTTACCACCCCCCTCGCCCTATCCACCCCTGCACCCTTCCCGCTTCTGCGGGGGAGGGGTGAAGACGCTGTGCCCCTTTTCTCTCTCTCTCTCTCTCCCTCCCCTTCTACTCCTCCCTGCCTCCCATCTCCTTCCTCCCACACTGATTCCCCCCTCCCCACACTGTGCTGCCTGAGCTGCTGGGTATTTCCCTCCAGATGTCCCTGTGACCGAACACTCCCCATGCCTTCATCCTGTCTGTGCCCAGCAGATCAACACTGGGTTTTTCAAAGTCTGTGTCAAACCCAAAATAAATGCAAGCTGTGTTTGTCACGGGAGAATCAACTATAGGACAAGAGGGACCAGTGAACTGCCCAGGGAACATCTCACTTTCACAGCGCAGTTAATATCACAATCTGCTTGGCTGGTGATTTTTCTCAGCCGTGACATGCTGTCATCTCGCGTGTCTGTAACCAGGTTTACCTCACTCCACTGAAATCCATCAGTGAACTGATTGAAGGGCATTGAACTCATTCTTGTAATCTTGAATGTTGAGTTTTGAGTTGAGTCATCTAACATTGTGTCCATTATCTGCCTTTTCCCATGCAAGATGTTCAACAGAAACACAAGGAGACCCTACGAGCACAGACTGAAACACTGAGCGCGAACACCATCCTGATGAAAGAGACGGTTAAGGTTTTCCAGCTGCTTGATCGATACGCTGACTCACAATCAATCTCCACTGTTCGAGATCGGACACTGTTGGAACATGAGCTGCTGGCAAGAGGTCGGGACCATGAGGAGTGGAGAGAGAAATGTCTCCGGGGAAAACTGGAAAAAAACAGGACAGATCAATTGTTTCAGAGCAGCTTTACCCGGAGTAAGTCCGGATCTGGGAGTTCAGCATCAGTGGCCGGAATTCCGGGGATCGGAAAAACAACAATGGTGCAAAAGATTGTTCATGACTGGGCAACGGGGAAAATATAACCAACACTTCCAGTTTGTCTTCAATTTCAAATTCCGGGATTTGAACATGATTAAGGACAGAGTAACACTGAGGGAACTGATTCTGGAACAGTATCCTTACTTTAAGAATATCCTGGGAGAGGTCTGGAAGAACCCAGAGGGATTGCTGTTTATATTCAATGGTTTGGATGAATTCAAGGGCAAATCAATTTCGCTGACAGTCGGAGAGACACAGAACCTCAGCACCAGTGCCCAGATCCCGAGTGGTGGTGTGAAGTGTCTGACATTGTGTACAGTTCAATCCAGCACAAGCTGCTCCCAGGGTGTTCAGTGCTAGTGACACCTGCCCCACTGCGTCACATTTACTGGAAAGGCAGAGATCAGTGTCCGGGCTGAAATCCTGGGAGTTGTTGGTGAGGAACGGAAGGAATATTTCACCAGGTATTTTGAAGATCAGGCGGTGGCTGCAGCTGTTTTCAAACACGTGAAGAAGAACGAGATCCTGTACACCATGAGCTACAACCCCTCCTACTGCTGGTATCCTCGACACGGAGCCAAGCTGGTAAACGGAGCCTCCTGAAACACGCTGCACTACCTGTTTGAGTCTCAGATCCTGCACTGGCTCAGCAGACGCGTGGATCTGTGGAAAGTCTTTCATTCAGTGGACTGGGACTGACCCCGATTGACAGTGCGGTCCTGTCTCATGCCATCAGGCACTGTGATACAATCAAACACCTCGATGTTGAACGCTGCCGCATTCAGTGTGAAGGTCTCCAGCGGCTCGGACCGGCTCTGCACAAGTGTCAGCACTTGGGGTAACTGTCCATTTGACTCTAACACTGAACTGTAAAATTGTTTCACTAGTTGTTATTCCATCCTGCACCCCTTCTATAGGGCCGAGCGGCCGTCACTGGACACGGCACCCTCCTATTTTACCCTCCCCCGGGTCACGCTTGTTGCAGCCTCTGCATGGGGAACACTTCCCAGTTGTCGTGGATTGAGAATAAATGGTGAAAGTCACCAAACACAACCACAGAGATTTATTCAATCATTGCGAGGTGCTTCAAGAAATATTAATTTCGGAGAAGTTATCTCATCCGCGGGGTTTGTATCAGTTTGTTTCTTAAACTGTTTGTGTTTAGACTGGGAAGCAACAGCTTGGGAGATTCCGGAGTGAAACTGGTGTCTGCGGCTCTGAGGAACCAGGACTGTAAAATACAGAGACTGGAGTAAGTCCCCCCAGACTGTGAGAGATTGTGTTTACACTCACTGGGTGTCTGACACTGAACATTGATATGATCAGTAATTGTGTTACTGATAAACACTGGGGATCTGCACCGTCTCCTGTCTCTCTGTGTCCCTCACCCTCACTCTCATCTCCAGCTGGAACGTGTCGGTCTCACAGATTCTGGAGCCAAGGATCTCATGTCAGCTCTCAGTAAAAAAACCCTCACTGACAGAGCTACAATTGAGTGGGAATAAACTGGAGATTCCGGAGTGAAACTGGTGTCTGCGGCTCTGAGGAACCTGGACTGTAAAATACAGAAACTGTGGTAAGTTCCAGACTGAGAGATTGTGTCTGACACTGAATATTAACAAGTTTTAAGAAGGAACTGCAGATGCTAGAAAATCGAAGGTAGACAAAAATGCTGGAGAAATTCAGTGGGTGAGGCAGCATCTATGAAGCGATGGAAATAGGCGACGTTTTCGGGTCGATTCCTTTCTTTAAAAGGGTCTCGGTCTGAATATTAATATGATCTGTAATTATGCCACTGATAAAGAGTGTGGATTTGCATCGTTCTCCTGTCTCTCTGTGTCCCTCACCCTCACTCTCTCTCATCTCCAGGTTGGACAATGTCGGTCTCACAGATTCTGGAGCCGAGGAGCTCGTATCCACTCTCAGTACAAACCACTCACTGACGGAGCTGAACCTGACGCACAACTCTCTAACAGACCGATCTGTGCCCGCTCTCCGCTGCCTCATACTGCCACCACCCGAGACTGAAGCCGATCTGGTGAGTGTTTGTATTAATGTTTAATCTGATAAGATATCAGGGGATCTGCGGGCTTCTCCTGTGATTTTGTTCTGTAAGTGTTGTTGAAATATTAACCCATTAATATTAGTCCCATTTATATCGTTGAAAGGGTCAAGAGCTTCAAATTCCTGGGCATGCACATCTCTGAAGATCTCTCCTGGTCCAAGAACACTGATGCAGTTTGAAGTTTGATCTTGAATTTTATGAGGAGTTACGATGAGCGATTACGTGAAGGCGGCCGTCCGTCCGCTTGCGCGTCAATCTTCAAAGCAGCGGTGTGAAATCACAGATAAGAGAGGTTGACCTGTAGATAGTAAGATTTGGAGAACTAGAACTACCAGATGACCTGATAATATGAGGGTTGGGAGCGGTGGGCAGGTAATCGCTCATCGTAACTTCATAAAATCAAGACCAAACTGGTAAGTTCTCGTTTTTTCTTGCTATTTTACTTCGGAGTCACGTGAGTGACTACGTGAAGATTTCAAAGCTCTGTGATTTCACGCCGGTTCGAGTCCAGGCATCACACACTGAATGGATTGACCATGGATGAGTGAGAAAAATTAATGCATTCAGAAATAATAGTTAGCTAACAATACTGATGCTTTAATGTGAAAAACAAAATAATAGTGACCCCGCCCAACCTGGGGGAAACTATAAAACAGAATATAAAATGGTACGTGCAAACACCCCCGGTCCGGCAATGGGTTTAGTATAAAAACCAGTGGAACATCCGTTCATTGGCCCATCCTGCAGCCGCTAGGATGTTGTCGATGGGCACGTCCATAGCCCTCACTGCTGATGTTGATGCAGCCCTGGTGGAGTGAAAATTTGTAAGTGTCAGTATTGACTCCTGAACCTGCCAGTACCTCCTTTAAACCATCTGGAGATGGTCTGTGCTGATACCCTGAGATGTGGTTTCTGTGTGGCTGATTAGGACAGCTAACTCAGAGCCTCTGAGGCTCCTTGTGACTTTTATGTACTGGTACAAGTGTGATACTACACATAATCGTGGATCCTCGGGGTATGCCAGGAACTCAAGCTTGGGCCCTGGTACCCCTGGCCTGCTCTGTTTAATTAAGTCGTAGATGATGAAAGTTGTGGTGTTAACATTGGTGGTCATGTCGTCCAGACGTAGCTTGTTGCAACGTCTGGACTCGTTGCGCTGTTACTAGCGCCATCAGCGTGACCACCATGAGGGTGAGCTTGGTTAAGGATAAGGAGGTGGCTGGTGCCCCACTGGTGAAGTAGTGTTAGCACCACGCTAACGTATACCGTGGCCTGGGGGGGTATTGTGTTGTATATTCCCTTCATGAACCTGGTATAAGGGGATGTGTTTCCTACCAGATGGTGCCCCGTCCCCAGCACTAAATATGAGGATAGTGCACTCCTGGCACTGTTGATGGTCTAAATTTATGGTCATAATATAAAGTTGATAGAAACTCCAGAACATCCGTGATGCACACTGTGTCATATGATATGTTGGAGAATGACAGTACATCTCCCACTTCTTGATGTGAGAGACGTACTGCCTTTGTGTACTGTCTCTCCAGGCCGCTGTTATGACATCCATTGTCCGGTCAGCCAGTCCGAGTCCCAGGTATGGTCTCCTCAGAATCTGTAAACCAATAAATTGATTCGGTCATGTAGTGGGTGGTGGCCCCTCGTTACTGGGTGTACCAACAGATCCCTGCTTTTGGGGACAGCCATGAGAGGCTGTGTCATTATTCCCAGGACTAGTGGGAACCAAGATTGTGGAGGCCAGTCTGGCACTACCAAAATGCCTGTGGCATTGTCTTGCTTTATTTTTACCAAGCATCGGCTGATGAGGCAAAATGGGCGGAAAGCATACAAGAACATCTTGAGGCCCAGGAACGGTTGCAGGAGATGCCCAGGAGCGGTTGCAGTGGGAGGAGCGACGTCTGAGCTGTAAGTTTAAAACTCGATCGCGGGGCTTGTTTCCACAGAGGCCCAGGAGCATTCGCAGTTTCGCAGTTCAAAACAAGTGGGCTTGAGGAAGCCGCTGATTGGTGAAGCGGACTAGAGGAAGCAGCTGATTGGGAGTTGGATCCCTGCTGATTTCTTCCAGCACTTTGTACTGTATTGTATTGTACTTTGTATTGTATCCAGGGTAAGGGGGGAGTATGAGGCCCAGGGCAGTTTACTGTTCTGGATGTCAGATGTGGGAGGTCATGGAGTCTGATAGCCTGCCAGACGTCCACATCTGTGCCAGGTGCATCGAGATGGGGCTCCTAAGGGACTGTATTAGGAACCTGGAGCAGCTGCTCGATGACCTCCGTCTGGTCAGGGAGAGTGAGGATGTTATAGAGAGGAGTTACAGACAGGTGGTCACTCCAAAACCACAGGAGGCAGACACGTGGGTCACAGCTAGGAGGGGCAAGGGGCAGAGGCAGGGACTAGAGAGTACCCTGGTGGCTGTACACCTTGACAATAAGTACTCCTGTTTGAGTACTGTTGGGGGGCACAGCCTACCTGAGGGTAGCAACAGCGGCCGGGCCTCCGGCACAGACACCGGCCCTGTTGCTCAGAAGGGTAAGGAAAAGAAGAGGAGGGCAGTAGTAATAGGGGACTCTATAGTTGGGGGTCACCGAGTTGGATAGAAACATAGAAAATAGGTGCAGGAGCAGGCCATTCGGCCCTTCGAGCCTGCACCGCCATTCAATATGATCATGGCTAATCATCCAACTCAGTATCCTGTACCTGCCACAAGGGCCACATCCAACTCCCTCTTAAATATGGCCAACGAACTGGCCTCAACTACCTTCTGTGGCAGAGAATTCCACAGATTCACCATTGTGTGAAAAATGATTTTCTCATCTCGGTCCTAAAAGACTTCCTCCTTATCCTTAAAAACTGCCATGATCATATTGAATGGCGGTGCAGGCTCGAAGGGCTGAATGGCCTATTCCTGCACCTATTTCCTATGTTTCTAAGAACATTCCTCCCCAATGCAGTGTGAATACATCTACTGCCACTGCCCCTGGGTCTGGCTCACATGACACATATTTGGGTAACTGGTTATTCAAGCTAGATGCAAACAAGTCAATATCCGGCTTGCCATATCGGGCAACAATGTTGGTAAACTCCTCAAGATTCAATATCCATTCTGTGTTATCATTGAATTTACGTGATCTAGTGTCCGCCACCATATTGTATCTACCTGGTAGGTAGATTGCCGTGACCCAGATTTCCTTGCAATACACCAATGCCAAAGAAGGTTTGCCAACTTGTCACAAGATACAGACTTTATTCCACCCATGTGATTGACATACGCCACCGCCGTGGTGTTGTCAATCTGTAGTTGAACATGCACATGATGCATATTGCTGCAATAAGCCTTTAATCCATAGAGTGCTCCCAGCAGCTCTAAGTAGTTAATGCCATATTGCTGTAGAATTAAGGACTCCTGCACATTCCATCAACCCCGCAACTGGAGATGGTATCTCAGCGGGTGCAACAGCATCTAAGGAGCGAAGGAGATAGGCGACGTTTCGGGTCGAGACCCTTCTTCATTCCGCTGAGTTTCTCCAGCTTTTTGTGTAACCCTCGATTCTCCAGCATCTGCAGTTCCTTCTTTAACACTTTGTCTACTCCATGGAGATGGTATCTGTTGCTTGCCAGCCCAGGCCACTTGCATTGGTTTGTAATATTATGGATGGTGTATCAATTAGAATTTTTCTTGGAGCAGTGATGTATATTCGTTGCCCACCAGTGTAATTCTGCAATGACCTCTGGTGGCAATTGCATAGGTCTTCCGAATTGGCCTGCGTGGGATTTGAGGGCCTGTTCCTTTGCATGTTGTAAATTTTGATAGTGCAACGGTCCGAAGCGTACAGCTGGAAAAGCTGTCAAAAGCTTGCCAATTACACTTGCTGCTTGTCTGATTGTTGGCTGCTGTTTAACAATTAGCTCGTTGCAGACTCAATTAACTCTGATTGTTTGCCACTTGGCAGTGTCACCAACATTTGAATTGAGTTAATTGTGAACCCCAGGTAATCAATTACCCTGATTGGAGTCAATTTTGACTAAACCTCTCAAACATGAGTTTGGTAGCTGAAACAGATGATTCAGCCGATTCCTTGGTGTCCCCAATTATTAGAATGTCATCCAAATAAGCCATAACCATGTGATTCTGAGCTTGTAGTAGCCCCAGAACTGGTTTTAGCAATTTTGTAAATAGTCTGGGAGCTGAAGTCAGCCCATTAGCAATGCATTGAATTGCCACAGTTGCCCCATCCAGTTAAATTTCAAATATCTCCTGTGCTCCCTGTGAATGGATACTGAGTAGTATGCATATTTTAGATCAATGCATGCCATATGACATCCATTCGAATCCAGTTGGATGGCTGTGCCAAAGTTATCCATTTTAAAATGTTTATACTGCACATGTGTATTGAGTTCCGTCAAGTCTAGGATGAAACGACATCCTCCATCCCTTTTCCGCTTGGTGAATATGTTGGATACAAATTGGTGTGATTCCTGGTGTGACCTCTGAATCACCCCTTTTGTATGTAAAGCCCGAATTTCAACTTGTACCTCGAATCTTTCCTGTTGTGAGAACACATATGTACGGTTTGGTAATGTTGTGTGGGTGGTAATGAATCAAGAAGGAACTCAATTTTAAAACCTTGTATACTGTGCAATACGAACAGGTCTGCTGTGATCTAGTTCCATTCATCCAAAAAATGTCGCAATCTCCCCCCAACTTGTGAGTGATGTGTAAGGTGTTCCACAAGGAACTAGGTTCTCCTACCTTAGACGTTACTGCCGGTGTGGTCCTGGCTTCCGTCCTCGTGCCTTGGGAAGGGAGGCTGATGGCGGCTGCCCCCGTGCATCTGAGCCATGGTCGGCTGGGGGCTACCCCTAAAAAAGACCTCGGTGCTTCCAGCTCGAGTCTTCCTCCTGCCCCAGAGCCCCTAGGCTGATTTTGCCTGGTGTTGAAGGGAACATAAGGGTGAGCCCGGTGTGATGAGCCGCTGGGTGTTGTTGGGGCTTGGCTCATGAGGCGTATGGTCTTGGCCTCATCATTCAGCTCGCGACCTGCTTTGGCAGGTCTGCCCCAAATAGATAATTAGCCGGCTGGACGTTGCTGACGTTGCCCAGCACAGCAAATTTGGGATTGAGTGCCGGCCATATTGCATTTTTACGCAGACAATTTATCTCAAATGGGCGTTACAGAGAAACCCCACAGCGTCCTGCTGTGTCTCCGTCAGCAGCCCCCCATCTACGGACCTCGTAAAAGCCGTTATGCCGAAGGTCAATATTTTTTTTAAAATTTGGAGTTTGACCTCCTGGGCTCTTACCCCCGCTCCAATACGCCCCAGATGGCGTGGTTGACGGCCAGCACATTCAGGGAGGCACAGTTGGCAGGTGTATGATATCTGCTGGAAATCTCCTCCATAGCCAGGACTTTGAGCTGATGCGACGCCAGGTTAATTTATTGTAGTGGCCAGCTCTTTGTCCAGGGGTGCTCCTGTTGGAGTGGGATGGCAAAATTTGGATGCCAGTAAAGGCACTTCGGCCCCATGCCCCTGAGAGTGTTTACCTGATGTGCCTCCCTGCTCAGAATCCGGATAATACTGACTCTGTGTACTCCCCTCTCCAGAGAGGGAGACACTTCCCAGCCCTGTGTACGGTGCTGCTAGCGCAGGCTCCCGTGGAGACCCGGGTTGATACTGCTCCCTCCTATAGAGCAGATCGATCTTGAGCCACCTCTCCAGCTGGTGCTCCATCCGGAAAGTCACCCGTAGACGCTTCCCAGTGAAGGAGGTGATCCCTCCGGCCCGGACTCGTCTGAGTCTACGGGCCTAGCAGACTTGTGAGTGGCCTTGTGCCCCGGCGGGACTGCCCCGGCGGGACTGCCACGGTGCCTCTCCTCGGGCACCAAGTCTGCTGCCGCTGGTTCCACCGCCAGCAGCCTGGAAGGGGGCTCGGACAGTCGCCTGCTCCCCGCAGTCACTGTTACTGGCTTCCCTGCAGACCGTCTCCCTCACCTTCGACATGGTAGCGTTCTACTCGCTAGAAAGACAAGAAAACAAACCCACCAAAATGACCACAGAGTAGTTTTTTAAAACACTTACCTGGTTTTTTTAAACTTGCCGCTGGAAGGATGCGACGCGCCTGTCAGTCGTTGGCGCATGCTTCAGACGTAATGACATGCAAGCAGACTGACGGCCTTCTTCACGTAGTCACTCGCGTGACTCCGAAGTAAAAATTAATGACGGGTGCCGGCAGTCGCCGAAAAAATCACATAAGTGGGACAGGCCCTTTAATTTCCAATCGAGTCTTCAGCTCCCACTAGTCGAGATGCAGTTGCGTTGTGATAAAAGCATTGAAACCTTCCAGATAGCTATTTTATTTTAAAGAGTTAAAACGTAATGCAAGTATTATAAATGGCACATATAAAAGAAAGCTAACAAACCAATGAAGAAACCATCATTGTTGGTATAATTTTCAGTAAGCACTCATCACCTGTTTGTCTTCTGGTTTAGTTGTGAACAGTGGTGCTGTTGTCTTGTGGATCGCTGAAAGAAATTATCTGTAAAATTGACTGTGATTACTAACAATCGAGAACAGCTTTTATGAAGTGTGAATTGTACATTATTATATTCGTACCATTCAGTTTCTCGAAAGTTAGTTTGCCACCAGTGTCATGGAATCATACGGAGAAAAATCATGGGTAACGTTTCTGGTCGGGACCCTTCTTCAGACTTCAAGCACTAGAGCTGCTGTCTCACAGCGCCAGAGACCCGGGTTCAATCCTGACTTTGGGTGCCATCGGTGTGGAGTTTGCCCATTCTCCCTCTGACCATGTAGGTTTCCTCCTGTTTCAAACAAGGGTCCCGACCCGAAACGTCACCCATCCTTTAACTACAGAGAAGCTGCCTGACCATCACATTGAGCAGCACTTTGCAGCACTATGTGTCTATCTTTGGTATATACCAGCATCTGCAGTTCCTTCTGCACACTCGTATATGGTTGTAACACTGAATGAGACAATTCAACAAGTGGAGTCTATGAAGATTGTAAGGAAGCAAATGTAAGTGGGCAGCACAGCGGTCTAATTCTTTTCAGAGTCTGAGCTAGCTGACCATGCATGCGGTCGCGACTCTGCAGCGTGTGGTCGGATGGGAACTGATTGCACAATACACAAAACATGGGGGGGGGGGGGGGTGTAAAGAGTACAGCATACGCAGATGAATCTTTACTACTACTTTATTAAACGTACACACACATCACTGCCCTAGCTGTACGTGGTCTGTCACGGACACTAGAGAGAGAGAGAGCTAAGGGTGGGAAGGTCACAGTTATACTGGCTGGTGGGGGAGTGGTTAGCAAGGGCTTCGTCACTACTATTAAAGGTGTACATACATATCATCTACATCCTTCCTCTATAAAAACAAAACAGCAAGTAGTGACAGGGCGACCACATCTAATGCGCTAAGGGAAAGTAAACAGCAGTAATACAGGAACTCAAAATCACACTAGTCACCATAATGATCTGGCGGCCTGACCAGGTGACCAGACCGGGTCCGGACTTCGCCATCACATCCCCCCCCCGACGGGAACGAGAGGGACTGGCGCCGGGGCAGGAAGGGAGTCGCAGACAGGAGAACTCCTGGGCAACGGAGGCAGAGAGAGGACGGAGAGGGGGGAGGGCAAGAAGGCCGGAGAACCAGGGAGCAGAGCGGGAGGATGCACCGTAGGGGGCCGAGAGGGAGGACTAGGCAGGGTGGGCATGCCGCGAGTCGGCGAATGCGGCACAGGGGGGGCATAAGGAGCAGCTGAAGGGGGACGAGGCTCGTTCACGAGCTGGAGATGTTGACGAGATCTACGTAGATCGTGCCATTGTGTTGATAAGGTATGAACGAGGGGAGCCAGCAGAACCGACAACAACGGCAAGCCTGGAGTGGCCAGAGGTGGACCGCATACGGACGACCTGGCCAGGAAAGAGAGGACAGAGGACACGGCAGGACTTGTCATGGGAACGCTTCTGGATACGGTGTTTGTGGTCGATTCATTTCCGGACCGTGGCAGGTTTAAAAACGGAGGGAGCAAGCGACTGCTGTGACACCGGGATCGGAGGCCGCGTAACACGGGACATGAGGCGCTGAGCCGGGGATCCCAGGGTATGGTCGCGAGAGATGTTGCGGAGGTTCAGGAGGGCCAGGTAGATGTCGGAGCAGGACAAGCGACAGCGTTCCAGCAGTCCTTTGGCACTGCGGACCGCGCGCTCAGCCAGGCCGTTGCTCTGCGGGTACTCCGGGCTGCTGGTGTAATGACGGAAATTCCAGCGATCAGCAAAAGCACGGAATTCGGTACTGGTGAATTGACTGCCGTTGTCCGACTGCAGGCTGGCCGGGGACCCAAAAGTAGCGAAGTGGCGGCGCAGCTTTTTGATGACAGCAGATGAAGACAAAGAGTGAAGCTGGTCAACCTCGAACCAGCTGGAGTAAGAGTCGACAAGCACGAGAAAGTGCTTTCTGCGCCACTCGAAAATGTCAGTTGCCAGCGCAGACCAGGGAAGGTCGGGAGCAGGCTGCTGCAAGAGGGGCTGCCGCTGCTGTTGCGGGGCGAGGCTGTTGCAAGTAGGGCACGAGGAAACCCTGTCCCGGAAATAACGAGCCATATCAGGCCAGTAGAACTGGCTCTGAGCGATGGAAAGAGTGGCAATCAGCCCCGGGATGGCCACGATGAGCAGTTTCAAAAGTATTGTTCTCGAAGTGCTACGGGCACCACCACCTTGTGCCCCTTCACAATCACACCATCACACAGCACCAGCTCGTCACCAACCAGAAAAATAGGGCACCGCTGCGGCCGGCAGGGAAGAACGGCGGTCTGGCCAACCCTGCTTGATGATCGCGGCCAGCTGTTGTAGCGAAGCGTCAGCCGCCGTGTGCTGGGCCAGAGACTTCATCTGACTGGAGGGCATGAAATTAACGTTGAGGACTATCAAATCGGACGCCTCGTAGGGGTGGCGGGTTGTGGATGCGAGAGGCGCCCGAGATAGCGTGTCGGCAACAAACATGTCCTTGCCTTTTCGATAAACCACGGTAAAAGTGAACCGTTGTAGCTGGAGCATCATGCGCTGAAGCCGAGAGGAGGCCACGTGTATCGGCTTGTTGAGGATAGTAACCAGAGGCTGATTGTCCGTCTCAATAGTGAAGCAGGTGCCCAGAATATAGTCCTTGAACTTTGAGCAGGCAAAGACAACAGCCAGCAATTCTTTTTCTATTTGGGCATAGCGCTGTTCAGCGAGAGTCATCGTACAGGATGCGTAAGATACGGGCAGTTGTACTCCATCATGGAGCTGCAAGCAGGCAGCCCCGAGGCCAAACTTAGATGCATCGCAATGTGAGAACGATGGGGCGCTGGAGGTCAAAATACTTCAACGTTGGCGTGCTGATCAACTTAGATTTGAGAATGTCAAAAGCTTTCTGGTGTTGCGGGAACCAGGCCCAGGCAGTGTCCTTTTTTATCAGGTCTCTCAGAGGTGCGCTCAGTTCGCTTAAGTCGGAGATGAACTTTCCCAGGTGGTTGACCATGCCCAGGAAGCGCTGGAGGCCTGGCACGTCAGCAGGTGCAGGCATCTCGGATATAGCGGCCGTCTTCTGCGGGTCGGGCTTCAGCCCCGATGCTGTGAAGACGTGTCCCACGTAGGTGACCTCAGGTACACGAAAACCGGCATTTTCTTTGGTTGAGCTTCAGGTTGACTTCCGAGCTCGCTCCAGCACCTGCAGAGGTTGTGGTCGTGCTCAGCGACGTCCCTTCCCGTAGACTAGGATGTCATCGAACAATGATGGCACACAGGAGCCTGGCAAACAGTTGTTCCATTGTCCCTTTGGAACACCGCACTGGCAGGTTGATCCCGAACGGCATGCGGAGAAAAACGAAACCTGCCGAAGGGTGTACTGAATGTTGTCAGGTATGAAGACCGTTCATCAAGTGGTATCTGCCAGAACGAGCTCTTGGCATCGAGAACCGAAAACACAGTGGCAGGACCGACTTGTGCAGCAACATCTTCGACGGTTCGCATGGGGTAATGCGGGCGCTTGATGGCCAGGTTCAGGTCCTTTGGGTTGATGCAGATTCGTAATTCACTCTTATCCTTCTTCGCCGCGATGACCATGGTAGACACCCACTGGATGGGGTCATTCACCTCCTTCAGGATGCCCATGGTCACCATATCACGAAGTGTAGACTCGACTTTGTCTTCATCGCGAAGGACACAGTGCGGAGGACGGATGACGGGTTCGATGTCCGGATTGAGGGCAATTTTGTAGCCGCAGGGAAGCTTTCCCAGCTTGGAGTCGAAACGGTCCGGGTATTTCGGCCAGCGGGTCCAGGGGCGACTGCACCAGGCGAATGTCACGGTGGAAGTTCACCAATCCGAGGTCTTGGCAGGCCCGAATGCCCAACAGGGGGTCACATTTTACCCGTCTAGCAGAAAGAAAGAGAGGGGCCGAGAGGCCTTCAGTAACTTGCAGTAGCCAGTGGCCTTCCCCACAGGAACGAGCACGCCTTCCCCATAGGCACGCAAAACAGAGCTGTCAGTGGTAACAAGCTCATTATTTCTTATCTTCCTGAAAAGGCTTGTTGACATAACGTTGGCAGCAGCCCCCGTGTCGACTTTAGCAGAGAAGGCGATGCCATTCACAGTGACTAGCATGGTCGGGTCCGTTATCAGTGCAGGTGCATTTTTTTCAAGTGAAAACACACTCAGCTCGCTCTGGGAAGAGCCCGAATCAGACAGAGGGAGTTCTTCATGCTGGTGATGGGAACCAGACGCCGTATCATCACGTGTCAGGTAGTGAGAGGGCTTCTGCTGTGGCTGTGCAGGTTTCCCACGGGAACGGCATGCCGCCGAGAAATGGTTAGATTTGTGCAGAAATTACAGGTTCTTCCCAGCGCAGGGCAAACATTAGAGCGGTGCGAAGCAAAGTTTGCAATTGGGCATCATTGACACGGTCTGGACCCTGGCGAAGGGCTGACCCTCTGTTGCTGAGGAGCATAGTATTGGCGTCCGGCGAAACCTGACCGCATGGACCTCATGATCAGGCGGCAGCACAGCGGAGGAGACAGCCTCTGCCAGATGAGAGGCATGCAACACCTCGTTAAAAGTCAGATCAGGCTTCTGAAGGAGCTCAAACTGCAGCTTTTCATCCCGGAGTCCATAGACTAAAATGTCCCGGGTTAAAGTCTCAGGGGTTAAAACATGCAAGTCGCAGCGGCGAGCCAGTTGCTGCAGCGCGGCAACGAAATTGTCAACCGATTCCCCCGGGTTTTGGCGGCGGCCGAAAAGTTTCAAACGCTCCAGGATACAGTTAGTAGGAATGTCACACAACTGTGTAAACTTTGCAAGTAGACATACCGGGTCCTGAGCGTTCTCGTTGAGCCCATAGACGAACGACTCCGATCGTTCCAGAGCTTCGGACCGGCCAAGTTGAGCGAGAGGGAGGCTTTGGCCGCAGGGGCAACGGCAGGATGGGCGATGGTCACGTAATGCTCAAAGTCACCTCGGAAAACGTATCCAGCGGTGAGTCATGTCGGTATCAAATATCAGGATGTCAGGTTTACGACAAGCAGAAGCATCGCGACACAGGAGGGGGTACTGGGGCTAACGAAATAAAACCCGATAGACAAGAGACGCAGGAGAACAAACTTCTGACGCCATGTAAAGAGTACAGGCATACACAGATGAATCTTTACTACTACTTTATTAAACATACACACACATCACTGCCCTAGCTGTACGTGGTCTGTCACGGATACTAAAGAGAGGGCTAAAGGTTGGAAGGTCATAGTTATACTGGCTGGTGGGGGAGTGGTTAGCAAGGGCTTCATCACTACTATTAAAGGTGTACATACATATCATCTACAGGGGGGGATTGTCTCCCGCCTCTGAAACATGGAGGGGACCCCCCCCCCCCCCCCGGGATTTCCACCCCTGGGACTAGCTTAGATGGCACATCTTGTTCAGCCTGGGCAACTTGGGCGAAGGGCCTGCTTCCCTGTTGTACAACACAATAACATGGGCTGAAATCCTGGGGGAAATGGGGGGGGGGGCAGGGGACACACCCCCCCATTGTTTTGAGGGGTAGGGGACAACCACCCCCCCCCCCCCCATGCTTTGTAATCCAGATTTTGAAATTCGGTGAAAAAAACTATTAAAATCTCCGCTTTACGCGAGAGACAGTGGGGATGTCACTGTTTAGCGCTTGTTAAAATGTTTCTATTAACATCGTATTAACACGATGAATGAATGAATAACGTTTTTATCAAGTTACTTTTATTTCTATAGCACATTTAAAAAACAACTCTCGTTGGCCAAAGTGCTTTACATCGGTGGAGGTACTAACGTTATATAACAATTGGTTCATAGATTAAGCACATACATAAATACATACATATAGCCCTCACTCAGAGGACGTCAAGAAAGGCTTGAGAGTAAAGATGAGTTTTAAGTCTCGACTTAAAGGAGTCGATGGAGGGGGCAGTTCTGATGGGAAAGGGGAATGCTGTTTCCACAGTCTAGGAGCTACAACCGCAAAGGCACAACGCCTCTGAGCTTATGCCTAGACCGCAGGATTTTCAGTAATTCAAGTCAGCCGATCTGAGGGACCTGGCGTTGGTGTGGGGTAAGCAGACTTTTGATGTAAAGGGCTTTTTGTACACATAAAGGAGAATCTTGAAATTTATTCGGAACCACACAGGGAGCCAGTGGAGAGAGGCCAGGATCAGGGTGATGTGGTCCCTTTTTCGGGTGCCCTATTCCACTGTCTTAAGAGCATTGAACTCAGGTTATTGTGATGGCACCAGGACACCAGCTGTGACACTTCCTGCCTGTAGCAGAATCTTCCCCATCCCGGATCAGTCCAATCAAGGTTGTGTCATCCACAAACTTGAGAAATTTGAAAAAGGAGTCAATGGAGGTGCAATCATTGGTTTAGAGAGAGTAGAGGAAAAGGAGGAGAGTACGCATCTTGTGGTGCTCCTATGCTGAGGGTTTTATGGGTCCGAGATGTGCTTTCCTAGCCTCACATGCTGCTTCCTGTCTGTCAAGAAGCTGGTGATCCACCGACAGAGGGGTTCAGGCACAGTCAACTCAGAAAGTTTGGAGTATTAGTAGCTCTGGCACAATGGTGTTGAATGCAGAGCTAAAATCAACAAACAGGATCCTTGCATGGGTCTCCTGGCGGTCTTGGTGCTGGACTTAAGCCGATTGGACCAATTTCTCTCAATTGGGCCCTGCGCCTAAGGTGAGCCCCGCTTTAATTTTCCGTATTTCATACAGAAATATAAATTTGCTTTGTTAAATAAAGATTTTTTTTTAAACATTCACCATACGGATTTTTTTAACAAAATGAACATGGATAAACAACAGCTGCATGGCCATCAGACACAAACGATTTGTTAACTACTACTGTTAGCACTTGTTAACAGCCAGCTGTTAACAAGTAGTTATACAATGTGTCATCAATGCATCGATCCACATTCCTCGGTAAATGTAATTGTGTTTTGAACAAGTATTAATGATGCTGCGTTCCTTTGAATACAAGTCATGCGGCGTCATTGATACTTGATCGAAACACAAATGCATTTACTGAGGAATGTAGATCGATGCATTGATGACACAATGAGAAGTTCTTAAAACTCCCCATCACGATTGAGGGCTTCTTCTTGGCGAGCTTCTTCTTTGTGGGCAGGTTAGTTATTCAATTTACCTACCGACCCATGTTATGTCTCTCTGTCTTTTGCTATCTCCCTCCCTCTCTCTCCCGCTCCCCATCTCGTCTCTCTCTAGCTCTCTCACTCTCACCCTGTTACCTCGGCATTCCTGGAACCATTGACTTTTTGTGGTAGACAAAAATGCTGGAGAAAACTCAGCGAGTGAGGCAGCATCTATGGAGCGAAGGAACTAGGCAACGTTTTGGGTCGAAACCCTTCTTCAGGACCCGGCATTAATCGTTGGCTATTTCCTTCGCTCCATAGATGCTGCTTCACTCGCTGAATTTCTCCAGCATTTTTTGTCTACCGCAAAACGTGAATGTTTCCGGGATTGCCGAGGTAACTCCAATTCTCCAACTGCAGAAAATCGAAGGTAGACTGGAGGCAGGATGCTGGGTGGAAGGAAAGTGGTGCATTTGACAGCTGCCGTACGTGTTCGAACAATGGGCTGCCATAATGGGCTTGCCTTGGCATACATTTCTTGTATTTAGAAACATAGAAATTAGGTGCAGAAGTAGGCCATTCGGCCCTTCGAGCCTGCACTGCCATTCAATATGATCATGGCTGATCATCCAACTCAGTATCCCGTACCTGCCTTCTCTCCATACCCTCTGATCCCCTTAGCCACAAGGGCCACATCTAACTCCCTCTTAAATATAGCCAATGAACTGGCCTCAACTACCTTCTGTGGCAGAGTTCCAGAGACTCATCACTCTCTGTGTGAAAAAAGTCTTCCTCATCTCGGTCTTAAAGGATTTCCCCCTTATCCTTGAGCTGTGACCCCTTGTCCTGGACTTCCCCAACATCGGGAACAATCTTCCTGCATCTAGCCTGTCCAACCCCTTAAGAATTTTGTAAGTTTCTATAAGATCCCCTCTCAATCTCCTAAATTCTAGAGAGTATAAACCAAGTCTATCCAGTCTTTCTTCATAAGACAGTCCTGACATCCCAGGAATCTGTCTGGTGAACCTTCTCTGCACTCCCTCTATGGCAATAATGCCCTTCCTCAGATTTGGAGACCAAAAACTGTACGCAATACTCCAGGTGTCGTCTCACCAAGACCCTGTACAACTGAAGTAGAACCTCCTGCTCCTGTACTCAAATCCTTTTGCTATGAAAGCTAACATACCATTCGCTTTTTTCACTGCCTGCTGCACCTGCATGCCTACTTTCAATGACTGGTGTACCATGACACCCAGGTCTCGCTGCATCTCCCCTTTTCCTAATCGGCCACCATTTAAATAATAGTCTGCTTTCCTGTTTTTGCCACCAAAGTGGATAACCTCACATTTATCCACATTATACTGCATCTGCCAAACATTTGCTCACTCACCCAGCCTATCCAAGTCACCTTGCAGTCTCCTAGCATCTTAGTGTCATCCGCAAACTTGGAGATATTGCCTTCAATTCCCTCATCCAGATCATTAATATATATTGTAAATAGCTGGGGTCCCAGCACTGAGCCCTGCGGTACCCTACTAGTCACTGCCTGCCATTGTGAAAAGGACCCGTTTACTCCTACTCTTTGCTTCCTGTTTGCCAGCCAGTTCTCTATCCACATCAATACTGAACCCCTAATGCCGTATGCTTTAAGTTTGTGTACTAATCTCTTATGTGGGACCTTGTCGAAAGCCTTCGGGAAGTCCAGATATACCACATCCACTGGTTCTCCCTTATCCACGCTACTAGTTACATTCTCGAAAAATTCCACAAGATTCGTCAGACATGATTTACCTTTCATAAATATGTTATTAGAAATATTAGCACAAGACCCAATAATAAAAAAAATCTCCAATGATTTTGTCTCTCTGTGATACACGGAACTATGTCCGTATGTGGTGCAGTGCAATACTGGAGATTTTAAAGTTAGTTAAAATATGTCACCTGCCCTGTTTCAGCTTTTTTGACCGAGGTCATTATTAATAACACTCACGAGTCTGAAAGCTGCCATAGCCAAGCGTTGTCCATTCCTTCTCTCCGGGGATGCTGCCTGTCCCGTTGAGTTACTCCAGCTTTTTGTGTCTATCTGTAGCCTTGTGTTATTCGGCCGAGTGACCCTTGGACCCTTTCTTGTATGTTGTTTCCATGTATATACTAAATGTTTTCGGTGAACATTACCTCCGCTGTGGACACCTTGCCTCAGGCGTGGTGCGTTGTGTATTACTGGCACTGCTAGTTACTTCGTCAAACGGTCACTGGAAACTACATTTAGAAATGCTCGTGAAAACAAGTGATATGTTCCCTCCGCGCTGAGCCTTGCTCGCTGAGTTCCTCCAGTACTATGTGTTTTTTGTTTGCCTCTTAAGTTGAAGGTGGACCCCCCTGTATCTACCTTCAACTCCCTGTCCGTGGTGGCTCAGCGGGACGGGCAGGGGCTCTGGGGAGATGGTTGCGTTTCTGGTCGAGACCCTTCTTCAGACAATCACTAGTACTCTCACCGACGAGAGTTCAGTTCAGTCTGAAGAAGGGTCTTCTCTCCAGAGTCGCTGCGCTGCCTGTCCTGCTGAGCTACTCCAGCTTTTGTCTATCTTCAATTTCAGAGTTAGATAAAATTTCTCATAGTTAGATAAAATTTCTCATAAGGTCCATGAGGCTGAGGTTGCCACCCCCTTCCTTCCCAACCTCAGCCTCACGGACCTTAGTGTACCCCAGTTCCTAAAACCCATTTTCATGACATTTGGATCTGGCATATAAATTCATGACAGTGAGATTTAAAATCATGTTATGTTCTATGTGAATGGGATTAGTTTGACATTTGGATACAGGCTATTTTTAAAAAAAAATCCTTTTCTTAAGAAATGGAATCTATAGGACATTCTTAATGGGAAAGTAGTGGGCAGAAAGGCATGTCATGCGTGATTTGAAGAGCAAACACTTGTAGTTTACAATGCTAAAATTGAAAAGTTGAGGAAAAACAAGGTGTACAGAGTTGTTTATTGGTTACAAAGGGGTATGATGATGGATTATGATATGCCAATGTACCAGCTCGTGATCTTCTCTCCATACTTGGCCTATTGAGAAATTGTTACCTAAGACTTACAGCATATAATACAATAATATTAAAGTTCTGATCTTGAGAATATCACATTTTTGAATTTTCAAGGCAGTCTGGGTGTTTATTACTATTTCCGTCACAACGGTCAATTTTGTAATTAGCTACAATTAGGTAACTAACTAATTATAGGCTTTAATTTCAGGTCATCCAAGTAAGATGTTTTATATTTGTTTCAGAATGCTTCAATCTATAATAATTGAACATTTAATTCAGTTCTCTTAATTTTTAAGAAAGATGGGCTTTTGACTGTCTTCGATCACAGCTTCTGTGTTAAGTCAATGGAAAAGCAATAGGGACCAAGATGCTAATTTCCGAGTATAAAAATGGCCATAACATTTTTAATACTGAAGATATGAAAGTGAATTAAACTTCTTTTTATGCTTTATCTGATGGGACAAATTGCAAACTTGATTTTTAAAATCTCAACATTTTGTAACATTGCTAGAGAATGTACCTGCATCTTGGAAGCAGGTTAGGCTGTTAGCCAAGAAAGATAGACTTTGTTATCGCTCAGTACAGCAACAACAACACCTGTACTGAGGGAAAGCCACGTCTATCCCTCATTGCTAGCAGCTGATGGGAAGCGGCTATAAAAGGACAGCGCTGCTGGGGGGGGGGGGGGGGGGGGGGGGGGGTGTTCCTTTCACAACGTGTGGGTAGTCTGTCCAGGGGTAAAGTTGCGGGGAGGGCAGGAGCGTTGAGAAGGAGCGGGTCGGGGATCATGCCAGCACCCAGCTCAAGAGCGGGTCAGCGGGCGATGGATAACAGGACAGCGGGCGGTGGAGCTTACTCCATGTTAGGGCAAGTAACCTCAATTGGTCCCTTGTTCGCGCTGACACAGGAGTAAGCTCCACCGCCCGCTGTGATGTTATCCATCACCCGCTGACCCACTCTGCTCTATGATCTTTGCTCTTGGGCTAGTTCCCTCACTGTTCAGACGGAGAGGACTGCCAGAGGTGAGTGGGCCGGCAGAAGGCGCTGAGATGGCAGTCGGTTCCGGTGATGGCGGCTGCTCGTAGCCACGCGAGCTGCTTCCCTCCCCGGCCACAATGTGGTGGCTACGCGCCCAGAGCGCCGCGGCAGCAGTGGGTGAGTGGGTTACTGGCATGAACCCGACCCCCTCCTTCTCAACGCTCCTGCCCTCCCCACAACTTTACCCCTGGCTAGACTACCCACATTGCTATGAAAGGAAGAGACTTCTCCCCCCAATTGGTCCCTTGAACTAGTACAGTCATTCAATAAGATCATAACTGATTCAACTTGTCCCGGTGTGCTCCAGTGATTCCCACCATCTCTCCACCTGCCATCACCCTCCACCCCCCACCCATTCAATAATTCAGAAAGAAGGAGATTTGGAAGCCTTGGGCAAATTGAATTATTACTTTATTTATATTTTATTTTTACGGAGGAGAACAATCTGCGCAAGCGCAGTTTAAGATTTTTTAAAAGCCGACTGTCATATTACTCATGACACGTATATTTCTATGAAAATTGTTCCCTATTGGGCCCCGCACCTCCTAAGGCCAGCCCTGCTGGAGGATGAAGTGCAGGCCCAGACTGACTGCATCATCCACAGATCTATTGGCCCGATATACAAACTACAGAGGGTCCAGCAGTGGGTTTGTAATATTTTTCAGCCGGGCCACCACAAGCCTTTCAAGGGTCTTCATGACTACAGAGGTCAGTGCAACAGGCCTGTAATTAAGACCAGTAATCCTTGTATTTTTGGGTGCAGGGACAATAGTGGAGACTTTGAAGCAGAAAGGGACAGTACAGGTTTGCAGGGACTGGTTAAAAATGTCTGTGTAGACCAGTGCCAGTTGTTTGGCACAGAGCATGAGTGCAGAGGGAGAAACATTGTCCAGTCCTGGATATTTCCGGCTTTTCTGTCTTCTGAAAAGCCTCTCCACCTCTATTTTTATTGTTAGACAAAGAGGGACCCGTTGGGTCCCCTACCCTCAACGCGCAGTTGCGGGGGATGGGGGGGGGGAATGGAATGCAGTGTCACACACACACACACTAACCACCCCCACACACACACTAACTACCCCTCGTGCACACACACACACACTAACTACCCTCCTTAATATTATATTATTTTTCATTTGCTCCTTTTACCCCATAACCGCCCTGTCCACTGACGCATCGCCCCAATTTGGAGAGGAGAGGAGGAGAGGGAGATGGGGGGAGAGAGAGGAGAGAAATAGGGAGAGAGAGGGGGGGAAGTGAGGAGGGGGAGGGAACGAGGGTGGCAGTTGGGGGGAAGTGAGCGGGAGAGGGAGGGGGTGGAGGGGAGGCAGAGGGGGAAGAGGGTGAGGAGATGGACGGGAGGGGAAAGCGGGTGGAGGGGAGATGGGTGAGGGGGGCTTAAGGGTGAGAAGGTGGGGGAGGGGGTGGGGGTGGGTGGCAGAGGAAGGTGGGAGAGAAAGGTGGGAGAGAGAAGAGAGAGAGAGGGGAGGGGGTTTAAGGAAGGGAGGGTGGGGGAGGGGGAAGAGAGGAGTGAGGAGGAGAGCGAGAGAGAGAGGAGGGGGAGATAGAGATAAGGGAGTAAGAGAGAGAGATGAGGGAGAGAGGGGAGAGAGAAAGGAGGGGGGTGTGAGGAGAAAGGGGAGAGAGAGAGGGGCGGGGAAGAGAGGAGGGTGAGAGGGGGGGAGAGAGACAGATGATTGGGCGGCGGAGGCGGGGGGGCGAGCGCGCGCCGCGTGACGGCGCGGCCGGAGCACGTGGTTTAACGGCTCCGATCCCGAGCCGGGGGGGGGGGGGACGGGGCGACGTCACTCGCTGCTCGTGGACAGGAGGCCCGCGGGCTGCGCGATGGAACCTCTGCGCAGCTGGCCGCGAGCACCGAGGCATTGTGACGTCATCCAGCCAGTGTCGGCCCATTAGATTTTAAAAATATCTCAGATTGTAAACAGGTTTAGTAGAAGACGCGGTAAATAATGAATTACATTTTCAGATGAGGCTGACCTTGGTTATCTGATACCTCTCCAACTTCTACAGATGCGCTGCAGAAAGCATGTTATCGGGATGCATCCCCGCGTGTTTGGGAGCAGCGCCATCCAAGGCCACCAGAAGCTGCAGAGTTGTGGACGCAGCCCGGACCCGCACACAAAGCGACCTCCCTTCCACTGACCATCCACACGTCAGGCCGCCTCGGCAAGGCCAGCAGCAGCAGCAGCAGCAGCAAGGACCAGTCGCCCTGTTCACTTCCTCTTCACCCCTCTCCCATTACACAAGCGTGAAAACTCACACCTCCAGATTCATGGACTGTTTTCTTCCCAGTTGTTATCAGACAACTGAACTATCACCAACCAGAGAGCAATCATGAGCGCTCATCTACCTCATTGGAGACCTTTGAACTATCTATATTATAGGACTATTTCACTTTATTTTGCACTAAACGTTATAACTTTTATGGTAGACAAAAGTGCGGGAGAAACTCAGCGGGGCAGCAGCATCAATGGAGCGATGGAAAGAGGCAATGCTTTATAACCTTTGTCTGTGGGCGGCTTGATTGTTATTATAGAAACTTTGTAATCATGGCTGATCGTCCCAATCAATAACCCGTGCCTGCCTTCTCCCCTTATCCCTTGATTCCACTATCCCCTAGAACTCTATCTAACGCTCTCTTAAATCCATTTGGCCTCCACTGCCATCTGTGGCAGGGAATTCCACAAATCACAACTCTCTGGGTGAAAAAGTTTTTTTTCTCACCTCAGTCTTTAAATCCCCTTTATTGTAAGATGCAAAGACCAAAATAGGACGTTCATAGTAAATGGTAGGGAATTGAGGAAGTGGAACAGAGGGATCTAGGAATAATGTGCATAGTTCCCTGAAGGTGGAATCGCATGTAGAAGGTGGTAAAGAAAGCCTTGGTGTGCTGGCCTTTATAAATCAGAGCATTGAAGATAGGAGTTAATGTAAAATTGTACAAGGCATTGGTAAGACCAATTCTGGAGTGGTGTACAATTTTGGCCTAGTTATAGGAAGGATGTCAACAAAATAGAGAGAGTACAGAGGAATTTACAATGTTGCAGGGTTCCAGCAACTACAGAGAAAGGTTGAACAAGTTAGGTCTTTATTCTTTGGAGCGCAGAGGTTAAGGGGGACTTGATTGAGGTCTTTTAAAATGATGAAAGGGATAGACAGAGTTAACGGGGATACATTTTTTCCATTGAGGGTAGGGAAGATTCAAACAAGAGGGCATGACATGAAAATTAAGGGACAGAAGTTTAGGGGGTAACGTGAGGGGGAACTTCTTTACTCAGTGGGTGGTGGCTGTGTGGAATGAGCTTCCAGCAGAAGTGGTGGAGGCAGGATCGATTTTAACATTTAAGAGTAAAGTGGATAGGTATATGGACGTGAAGGGAATGGAGGGGTATGGTCTGAGTGCAGGTAGATGGGACTAGGGAAAACAAAATGGTCGGCACGGAGTGGAAGGGCCGAGAGGGCCTGTTTCCGTGCTGTAATTGTTATATGGTTATATATTTATGTATGTATTCTAAGATTCATGTATAGCCTTTCCACTGACTGGTTAGCCCACACCAAAAAACCTTTTCACTGTTGGTCCGGCAAAACAGATAATCTAGAAAGGCTCTGGAACCAAGGATGCTGGAAAATCAGTAGCGGAGATAACAGACATTGAAGGTAAATATCCTGCATGCCTTCTTTACCACCTACAATGTTGCCAATTTCAAGAATCCTCATACTCCAGAGTCCCCATTCCTCAATACTCCTTAGGAATCCAGCATTCCCTACGCATGACCCACCCTGAATAGCCCTCACCAGGTACTTCACCTCACACCGGTGAGGAATATATTCTATCTTCCATTGTTCTATCTACGGCATGTGTGTGCCTTTAAGAAAGCCTCCTCCTTTGCTAGATTGAGGCTGTACACAACATGGAGGAACAACTCACTACCCAGTGATGTAAACATTGGATTCCCTGAGTTAAGGTAACTTCTACACATGCTCCCATTCCTCCTCTCCCCCCCCCCCCCCTCCCCACCCCCTTTTTGCATTAAAGGTCAGTTAACCAGTTCACAATATGTTCCTCAGATTCACACCATCCCTAGCAGATAATCAGCCCATCAGTTAGATATAGCTCTAAGAGCTAACAGAATCAAGGGATATGGGAAGAAAGCAGGAACGGAGTACTGATTCTGGATGATCAGCCATGATCATATTGAATGGTGGTGCTGGCTCGAAGGTGCCTCCTGCATCTATTTTTTATGTTTTCTGCATGAGGTGTCCTCCTTGCCTGAGGTAATCTGTTGCTGGTCCTGATTTGTCCTGGTCCTTTCTTGCTTCCAATCCACCCCCTCCCACCCACAAACCGAAAAAGGGTCCTGATCCGAAACGTCCCCTATCCATGTTCTCCAGAGATGCTGCCTGACCCGCTGAGTTACTCCAGCACTCTGCGAAACGTCACCTATCCATGTTCTCCACAGATGCTGCCTGACCCACTGAGTTACTCCAGCACTCTGCGAAACGTCACCTATCCATTTTCTCCACAGATGCTGGCTCACCTGCTGAGTTACTCCAGCACTTTGTGTCTATCATTAAGAACCTTTGGTGCGATAGACCCTGGTTCGATCCTGACTACGGGTGTTGTTTGTATGGAGTTAGTATGTTCTCCCCGTGACCGCGTGGGTTTTCTCCGGGTGCTCCGGTTTCCTCCCACATCCCAAAGACATACAGGTTTGTAGGTTAATTGGCTTCTGTACATTGTCCCAAGTGTGTAGGGTGACCATTGATCGGTGCGGACTAAGTGGGCCGAAGGACCTGTTTCCACGCTGTATCACCCAACTAAACCAATTATTTGGCTTTGCAAAGCTTGAATATGTAAGAGAAAATAAGGTGGAGTAATCTCCAAAGTCTAAAAGTTTTAATGTATCTGAGAACCAAGCGAAAATAGGATGGGAACACAGGGAATGCTGATATTGGAATCTTGAGCAAAACACAATGTGCTGGAGTAACTCAGCAGGCCATGCAGCATCTGCGGAAGGAATGGGCATGCAAAGTCATTAGAATGGGCATCCAAAGATGTTCAGATTATTTGCTTCTGTAAATTGGCCCTATCGTGTAGATAGTACTATTGTACGGTGATCGCTGATCGGCGTGGACTCAGTGGGCGAAGGGCCCGTTCCCACGCTGTATCTCCAGAAACAAAATTAAAAGTTATGTAGCATGACTTTTGCAACATTTTGCATCAGCATCTTTTGAACATTTCAGTGTTCATCAGGATTAAACACTGTTTGGCTAGCAGTTTAGAAACATAATAGTAAGATTAAATGAGAACTTACCAGTTTGAAGTTTGATCTTTATTTTATGAGGAGTCGAGTTGAGGGACTAGGTGAAGAACTCCGTACAGCCGTTCGTGCGTCAATCTTCCAGGCAACGGTGTGAAATCACAGATAATAATGACTGAAGTATAATGGTAAGATAACAAAGACTAGAACTACCAGATGAGATCTATGAGGGCTGGGAGCGGAGGCACGTAAGTCCCTCAACTCGACCCCTCATAAAATAAAGATCAAACTTCAAACTGGTAACTTCTCGTTTAATCTTACTATTTTACTTTGGAGTCACGTGAGTGACTACGTGAAGACTTTAAAGCTCTGTGATTTAATGCTATGTGAAACGAGTATATCCAACCACAGTTGCTTCATTGACAAATGAAGGGAAAACATTCATAATGCATACAGTCATAACATAGATGTAAAACATGCTGATGCAGTTTTAAATGAAACAATAATATTTCCATCACTCACCCAGATGGAAAATATAACCAGAACATAAATAGAGTTAACAAATACCCCTGGTTCAGCAATGGGTCATTACAGATGTTTGGAGATTCGTTTGGTGGACCATGCTGCAGCCATAACAATGCGACCCAGCGAAACATAAATACCCTTGCTGCTGATGTTGTAGCAGCCCTGGTGGAATGGGACCTGGAAACAGAATCCATTCGTACATAACACAACTCAGTTTTTCTCATCTGGAATGGCCTGAACAATAAGTTCTCCCAAATATTTTGTGCCTAACAACATAGTCCAGAACTCCAAGGCTCTTGACCTTGACATATTGTTGTACATATGTGTGCTTACCTTATCAAAGGTCCCCTGGTATGCCTGTGACTATTTTGAGACCTGACCCCCTTCTGGTCTGCTCAAGTATTTATAACATAATATTATATATTATAATTTACAGATGTTATCATCCTGTACCATCACAATTACGTAGCGACTGACCTGCTGCACTAAACCAGTGCCAGAAGGATAACTACCTAATAAACTCCAGCCATATTTAAAGATATAGCTGCAGCCTCCTGGTGAAATAGTGTTCACAAATGTCATTATACTGGTCCTGGGACCTATGTCGAAGATATCCTACCCCTTGATAACCGGTGTGGACCCGACAGAGCGAGTCTTGTTTACTACAGCCAATTCAATGATGAAGCTCATCGACCCAACTAATGGCCGTATAACTCCATAATTAACAAACGATCATTTAGCATGAACTCAAAACATTAGCAATCAATACCATTTTCCATGGAACATAAGCATAACAAACTCTTTCATCTCCTGGAAAAGAAAACTCTGCGGTTTGGTGCTATGCAAACACTTTGAACACATAGAAGGATAGATGTAACAACCCAAATCTTAGGGCAGTTTATTAAACCTGCAGAACATAATTTGAGTTTATCATGCAACAACTGATTTCCCAAGCCTCAGGCTGAACCAGCAAATTACGTTTAAAATAACCAAATAAGGTTATATTATTTGCGACAAATTAGGAATCAATTTGCATAATCACACAATAGGAACCTTAAGCGGCCTCTTAATGACTTTATTTGAAGTCTCAATTGATAAACAAAATGGAGGGAGCCATAAAAGACCTTCCTTCTCCTTTTAGCGAAAATGTATGTTTCGCCACTGTAATGCCACATAATTTGCAACCAGTGAAATAAACATGAAACTCACATATATATTAGGTGTTCCATTTAACCAGAATTTCATAATATAGTGTGATTCAACACCAATTCTGTGTTGCCATTAACCTATACTTGATGAATCTCCTGTGACAACAAGATATGTAACCATTCCAGGGGTCTGTAACTGATTGCACCCTCGTGACTAACATATGCCATCATCATAATGTATCAACCTGAGCATCACAATATGCACATTTGTCCAATCACTCTTTAACACATACGATGCCCGTAGGGTCTATAGATAGTTGATACCCATAACAGACATTTTTTTTTTTTTTTGCAAGTCATGCAAATCTGCTCCACCTCCAAACTCGAGATAATATTTGCAACTTGGAATCTGCCGCAAACAGCAACTGTGGCCCGATTTCCGAACCGGTCTTGCAAGACAATCTTGGTCCTTCTACTGAACCTGAAAATTCTAGCTTTTCAAGCAGGTTAGAAGTCCATTTTACATGGTTAGACCCCTCAAATTAGCTGATAATGTCTCAATCATTTGTAATGTATAACTAAGTGTACACCTTACCAAGCTGTAAGTGGACCCTTAATTGTAGAGTAGCACAGGTACAGTGCGTGGAACCTCTGGCCAGCCTTCATGCTTCCACCAACTTCAGTGAACCGCTTACTGCCAATAAAGACGTGGGGTGCATTATCACCAAAACTATGAAACCTTGCCTGTTCCAATAGCTTGTGCTTTGTCCTCCAGGTTTCGCCTCTGGAAAGGTCTTACCTGAATAGAAGATTCGGCGGCCAACTGTAATGTCCCCCTGAGAGCGATATTCACTGCATATGTGTTTGGGATGATATCTTTCTTGCCAGGCATAGACCTCTGGCACATGTCCTGTATCCCTTGGGCATGCTCTATGGCTATACCCTCAGATTCGGCATTAGACTATACCGATCCCACATGCTCTCATATAACCATATAACCATATAACAATTACAGCACGGAAACAGGCCCTCTCGGCCCTTCCAGTCCGTGCCGACCATTTGTTTTCCCCTAGTCCCATCTACCTGCACTCAGACCATACCCCTCCATTCCCTTCACGTCCATATACCTATCCACTTTACTCTTAAATGTTAAAATCAATCCTGCCTCCACCACTTCTGCTGGAAGCTGATTCCACACAGCCACCACCCTCTGAGTAAAGAAGTTCCCCCTCACGTTACCCCGAAACCTCTGTCCCTTAATTCTCATGTCATGCCCTCTTGTTTGAAACTTCCCTACCCTCAATGGGAAAAACGTATCCACGTCAACTCTGTCTATCCCTTTCATCATTTTAAAGACCTCAATCAAGTCCCCCTTAACCTTCTGCGCTCCAAAGAAAAAGACCTAACTTGTTCAACCTTTCTCTGTAACATAGTTGCTGGAACCCTGGCAACATTCTAGTAAATCTCCTCTGTACTCTCTCTATTTTGTTGACATCCTTCCTATAACTAGGCGACCAAAATTGTACACCATACTCCAGAATTGGTCTTACCAATGCCTTGTACAATTTTAAACATTACTTCCCTACTCCTATATTCAATGCTCTAATTTATAAAGGCCAGCACACCAAAGGCTTTCTTTACCACCCTATCTACATGCGATTCCACCTTCAGGGAACTATGCACAGTTATTCCTAGATCCCTCTGTTCCACAGCATTCCTCAATTCCCTACCATTTACCATGTACGTCCTATTTTGATTTGTCCTGCCAAGATGTAGCACTTCACACTTATCAGCATTAAACTCCATCTGCCATCTTCAGCCCACTTTTCCAAATGGCCCAAATCTCTCTGTAGACTTTGAAAATCTACCTCATTATCCACAACACCACCTATCTTAGTATCATCTGCATACTTACTTATCCAATTTTCCATCCCATCATCCAGATCATTGATGTACATGACAAACAACAGTGGACCCAACACAGATCCCTGGGGCACCCCACTGGTCACCGGCTTCCAACCTGACAAACAGCCATCCACCATTACTCTCTGACATCTCCCATTCAACCACTGTTGAATCCATCTTGCTACTCCGCCATTAACACCCAAAGATTGAACCTTCTTAACCAAACTCTCCTCTTACATGAGGGAGCCATTAAGCAGCCCTGATACAAGGTGCTGCTGGCGCAGCTTCAGCAATACGCCGACTTATAATACTCTCCTCCTACATGAGGGAGACCTTAAGCAGGCCTGCCAAAAAGCGCTGCTGACACAATTTCCTATTTAGGGCCATTAGCACCATTTTGCAATATAATAGTAAGATTAAATGAGAACTTACCAGTTTGAAGTTTGATCGTTATTTTATGAGGCGTTACGATGAGGAATTACGTGAAGACCCCGCCTGGCGCATGATCGGCATACTTCAAAGCAGCGGCGTGAAAAACACAGAACCAATAGCTGGAGTAAGATAGTAAGGCTTACATATGAAATTGTTGATTTCATTCCTAGTATTCCTAATTTCCTCCAATGTATTCCGCACCAGCATCAATTTGTATTTCCTTTCCAGTTCCTTCAGCTTATTTTGCAAATCCTCAAATGTTTTATTCTTTATTTTTTTCTTATATGAAGATATTGCTATAAATTTTCCTCTTAGAACAGCCTTCAAATCGTCCCACAAAATAGGAGGAGAGACTTCTCCGTTATCATTGAGTTCTAAATAGAGACATATCTCCTTTTTCATTTGTTCCTTAACGTTAAGATTGTAGCGGCCTAGACGAGGTCAGGAAAAGACCAGACGCTAGACATGTTTAAACAGTAGTCCTCTAATCCCTACAGCGAGAGCACACCACACACACTGAGAGCACACACCCAGTGGTGGTCAGGAAACCCCGTGGCAGACCAACGCCTCTGTCACTCAATCGGCGAGGGGGATGATCCAAGAAGTGGCCTAACCCCCAGGGACCGCCATAGGACCCATCCCCTCCCCCCCCCAAAAGTACCCAAGGCACGAAACGGGCAGGAGGGCTCGGCACAGGAACGGGCAAATGACAAACAGGTGCAGGAGACGGAGTTGCCAGAGGGGGAGGTACTCTAGACAGAGGGCGCCCTTGCTTACGGGGCCTCGCTACCAACACCGGCTGATCTATATCAATATGTGCCGGCTTCAGCCGGGCAACTGAAACAGTCTCATGCCGACCCCCCTTGTCCAGGATGAAAGTGGACGAGCCATGTTCCAGGACCCGGAAGGGACCCTTGTACGGCTGCTGGAGAGGTGTCCGATGAGCATCTCTGTGCAGGACGACGAACTGGCAGTCCTCCAGAGCAGAGGGAACGTGCGGACGGAAGGACCCATGATGAGACGTGGGCACTGGCGCCAGCTTACCCACCGTCTCCCGAAGACATCGCAGAGCATCCGAAGGCCGCTCCACCTGGCCCTGTGCCGGCGGGATGAACTCCCCGGGGACCGTCAACGGAGAGCCATACACCAACTCAGCGGAGGAGGAGGCCAAGTCCTCTTTCGGTGCAGTGCGGATCCCCAGCAAAACCCACGGCAGGGCGTCCACCCAGCCCGGATCATTGAGCCGTGCCTTCAGGGCGTCCTTGAGCTGACGGTGAAACCACTCCACCAGGCCATTCGCCTGCGGATGATACGCTGTCGTGTGGTGTAGCCGAACACCCAGAAGGCGTGCCATGGCCGACCACAGTTCCGACGTGAACTGTGGCCCCGGTCGGATGTTATGTCCAGTGGCATCCCGAACCGGGCGATCCAGTGCTCCACCAAGGCCCGGGCAAAAGTGGCCGTTGCAGAATCCGGTGCGGAATGGCTGCAGGCCACCTCGTGAAGCGGTCGACAACGGTGAGTAGATAGGTCAAACCCCGGGACGGCGGCAGCAGACCCACGATGTCCACATGAATGTGGTCAAACTGCTGCCGAGGGATGGTGAACTCCTGCAACGGCGCGCGCATGTGTCGTTGCACCTTGGCGGTCTGGCACGGGATGCATGTGCGCGCCCAATGTCCAACCTCCTTCCACAGCCTGTGCCACATGAAGCGGGAGGCTACCAGGGCCGTTGTTGGCCGGATGGAGGGATGCGCGAGCCCGTGGAGCACTTCAAACACCCTGTACCACCAGGCGATGGGGACGATGGGTGGAGACATCACACAGCAGCGTTGCACCCCCAGGTCCACAGACAAAATCCTGCAACTGCAGGCCCGAAACTGCCGCACGATAGGCAGCCATCTCCTCATCAACCAGATGAGTGGCTGCCAGGGCGGAATAATTAATCCCCTCAGCGACTTGAACCGCATGGACTGCAGGTCTCGATAAGGCGTCGGCCACCCTATTGAATTTTCCCTCCACAAAACGGATGGAGGTGGTGTATTTGGACACATACGCCAAATGCCTCTGCTGCCGGGCAGACCACGGGTCTGAAACCTTGGTGAACGTGAAGGTTAGCGGTTTGTGGTCTGTATATGCGGTAACGGCTTCCCCTCCAGGAAGTAGCAGAAATGGTGTACGGTGAGATACAGGGCCAGGAGCTCACGATTGAAAGCGCTGTAACGGCGCTGAGCACCACTGACATGCCAACTGAAGAAGGCGATTGGCCGCCAGCATCCGTCATCACTGCCCCAACCGCTAACTAAGAAGCGTCCACCGTCAGGGCGGTCGGGGCGTCCTCTCGTGGGTGGACGAGCATCGTGGCCTCAGCCAGTGCCTCCTTGGCCCTCTCGAATGCCGCTGTTGCTTCCACGGACCACTCAACCTCCCTGCGATGACCAGCCATCAGGTGGAAAAGCGGACGCATGACTGCGGCCGCTGCCGGCAGGAAACGGTGATAAAAGGTGACCATCACCACAAATTCCTGTAGGCCCTTAACTGTGGTCAGACGGGGGAACCTGTGAACAGCGTCCACCCTGGTGGGCAGAGGCACCACCCCCTGTGGAGTTACACGGTGGCCGAGGAAGTCAATAGCCATCACCCCGAAACGCACTTGGACGAGTTGATGGACAACCTGAAGTCGCTGAGGCACTGACACAGCTGCCGGAGGTGGATGCAGTGCTCCTGCCACGAGCGACAGGCCACGAGTATGTCGTCCAAGTAGATGAAGACGAAGTCCAGGCCGCAGCACACGCAGTCCATAAGCCGCTGAAAGGTCTGCGCAGCGTTCTTCAACCCAAATGGTATCCGTACAAATTCGAATAGACCAAATGGTGTTATAATGGCCATCTTCGGGATATCGTCGGGGCGGACCGGAATTTGATTGTACCCTCGCACGAGGTCCACCTTGGAGAATTCCGATGCTCCGGCCCGATGGCCGTTGAAGTCCTGGATGTGCGGGACTGGGTACCTGTCGGTGACGGTCGCAGCGTTCAGGTGACGGTAATCCCCACACGGGCGCCAGCCCCCGTCCGCCTCGGGGACCATGTGGAGCAGTGACGACCATGGGCTATCGGAGGGACACACGATGCCCATCGCCTCCATCAGGCGGAACTCCTCCCGAGCCGGACGAAGCTTGTCTGGCGCGAGACGACACGCTCGGGCATGCACAGACGTGCCGGTAGTAGGGATATGGTGATCCACCCCGTGCTTGGCGGTGGAGGGGCAGAAGTGGGGTTCAAGATGTCAGGGAAATCTGCCAGGATGCACGCAAAAGTCGCATCCATGGACGACAGGGGGCCATCAGGGCGTGATATGGGATCACCAATGCAGAGGAAGACCAGCTCCAGCTCTCCTCATTTTAGTTAGAATTTTGCTGCATTTAATTAGGTTTAACAGTCTATTCACATTAAAAGAGATGAATTTTACCTTGCCAGTAGCCATTTGTATTTATCTATCATTAGCATGGTGAAATTAGGCATAACAAATCTACTCCCTGAACAGACAAAAACAAAACATATGAAAAAACAGAGGCGTGATTCCAAGGTAGGAGTCTTCTGTGGATGACCCTGGGCTAGGCTTGAGGAAAAGCCTAGTTGTGGGGGAGAGCATCTCTCATCTGTGAGCTGAGGGCCCCCACTGCAGCATCCAAAAGGAAAAAAAAACTCCATCCATAAGGCAGAACACACTTCCCTGTGCATTCCTCCCCTGTATTTATCTTCATTTAAATAGGGGAAAACAGATGAAATAACGCACCGTCATCTTTTAAGTTCTGTTCTGCTCACCTACATTTTAAAAGTTATCCATAACTTAAAGCTCTTTTGAAGATGAGGGTTGTCTTCTGAAGACCAGTAGTCTCTCCACGATGTCCTTCTCGCGCTTCTAGGCTGTCCACTGCAGTCTTGATCTTCCCACCATCTCCCACTACGTGCGGGCAGTTTCTCAGCCAGGCTCTCTTTCAGTGAGGTCACTCTGACGGGCAGTCCTCTGTTCCTCATGTCAGTGGTCGCCTCATCCACCGTCTGGTACAGCCGTGTCTCGTCATCGTAAAATACTCGTAACTTGGTGGGGAACGGAGTTTGGAAGCGGATCTTGTTCTGCTTTAACACCCATTTCGCCTCACAATATTATTTTAGCTTCTATAACACAGCTTGGGCGTTTTCTAGATCGAAGTATGTTAGTCTCCCTTTGAAAACACTTGTTCCTTTCCCCAGGCCTTGCGCAAAATCTCATCTTTCTTTTTGTAGTGGAGAAATCTGATTATTATGGATCGTGGTTTATTTCCTGGATCTCCGGGGGGTTTTCGGGGCGAACAATCGGTGCGCTCTCATGATGTGAAGCTCTGTGGTGGGTGGAAGTTCAAGTGTGTCCCGTGTTACGACTCCCGAATGCAGGTACTTCAGAGTTGCGTAACATAGTCAAAAACCAGGCTCAAGAAAATAGTCTTTTATTTTGTTAAAACCCAAACCCGATCCAAACAGCCCAGACAAGGACAAGAATACACTAATAAACAAAGATAACAGTGCTCCAGCCAGCCTCACAATGGGCCGTCGAACTAGAGTCTCTAACCTGCCTAAATGGAAATAACCCTTAAACAAAATACACGAAACCCTCAGGTCAGCCCTTATCTGTCTCAATTCAATATTAATTAACAAATGTAGCTAATAATACACAAAGTTCTATGCCATGTGGCCAGGACTCCTGCAGCTCAAACCAGCAACCTGCTCACGAGCCAGGGTCGACAAAGAGAGAGAGAATTATGGGAGATTCTGGTATTTAAGCTTCCGATGAGTCACCATCACCTGACACAGCTTGGCCAATCGGGTACAGGAGCCCTTAACCCCTTGATTCCTGACTCCCAGCCACGGGGCCTGCACTCAGGTGAGAAACAGAAGAGTTAAGTACATAGCGTTCATCAGGGGGGGGGGTGGGGGGGAGTACCTATCACCCCCACCCAAAGATACTGAATAATCTTCGGAAGAAACTATTCAGTAACCATATAACCATATAACCATATAACAATTACAGCATGGAAACAGGCCCTCTCGGCCCTTCCAGTCCGTGCCGACCATATGTTTTCCCCTAGTCCCATCTACCTGCACTCAGACCATACCCCTCCATTCCCTTCACGTCCATATACCTATCCACTTTACCTTTAAATGTTAAAATCGATCCTGCCTCCACCACTTCTGCTGGAAGCTCATTCCACACAGCCACCACCCTCTGAGTAAAGGAGTTCCACCTCACGTTACCCCGAAACTTCTGTCCCTTAATTCTCATGTCAGTAACAAAGGAACTTGCCCAAAACCCTTTTAGCAAGTGCAATTTAGACACAAAAGATGCACTTCCCACATGATCCACACAATCCTCCTTCCGTGGACAAGGATAGCAATCCGGCTTAGTTACACCATTCACCCTCAGAAAGTCCATGCAAAACCTGTCCTCCCCATTAGCCTTCATAGCCAGTAGACACGGAGAACTCCACGGACTACAACTAGGTTCAGCAATTGCATGCTGCAGCATATAGTCAACCTGACCTCTTAGACGATGACGCTTGTCAGGGTTGACCCGATACGGATGCTGTTTAATTGCCGCAGCACTGGCCACGTCAATGTCATGCTGCAGCACAGACGTTTGAGAAGGCACATCCGAGAACAGCGACCCATTTGACCCACCAAAGCAAGCAGATCATCCCGCTGACTTCCAGACAAATGAGACAACCGCAAGGGGAGCGACTCCAAAGCTTCAGAGTTGCACAGCTTTCCCTGCGTCACTGCCACCGACAACCGTGCCTCACCCACATCACCACCCGTGTCAGGGGGCAGCACTACTACAGCCAAAACTGGCTTAGACAAAACCGAAGGACACAGCTCCTCCCCATCAACCTGTACATGCTCCTGCTCATGGTACTGCTTCAGCATGTTGATATGACAGAGCTGAGTCTTACGCCTCCGATCGGGGTACCAATAACGTAATCCCTTGCACCAACCTTCTTAACCACCTGATAGGGACCACTATACCGAGCCTGCAGACTGGAACCAGGAATAGGCAACAACACCAGGACTTTGTCACCTGGAGAAAAATTCCTACTAGAAGCCTTCCTGTCGAACCAGCCCTCATCCTAGACTGAGCAGAAGCAAGATTACCCATTGCCAGTTCGCATGTCCTCCGCAGTCTAGACCTAAAAGTACAGACGTGGTCTAAAATACTACGTTTCGAATTCTCCTGCAACCATTTCTCCTTCAGGACCCTCAACGGACCACGAACAGTATGCGCGAACACCAGGTCAGCAGGACTGAACCCTAAAGACTCCTGCACGACCTCACGCACCGCAAACATAACGAGATGAACCCCCTCATCCCAGTCTTTTTCAAACTCCAGGCAATAAGTCCTCAACTTGGATTTCAAAGTCTGGTGAAACCGCTCGAGAGCTCCCTGGCTTTCTGGATGGTACGCACTGGAGTAACAATGCTCAATATCCAACAACTTCATTACCTGACCAAAAACCTTTGACATGAAGTTGGAACCTTGGTCACTCTGCACAACCTTGGGCAAACCGAACAATGAAAAAAACTTAGTGAGAGACTTCACAATGGCAGGGACAATAATGTTACGCAAAGGGACCACCTCTGGAAAGTGGGTAGACGCACACATAATTGTCAATAAAAACTTGTTGCCCACCCTTGTCCGAGGTAGAGGACCCACACAATCAACTAGAATCCGTTCAAACGGCTCCCCGACCACAGGGATTGGATATAAAGGCACAGGAACAATCGATTGGTTTGGCTTTCCTGCCACCTGGCAAATGTGACAACACCTGTAGTGTTGCTTCACGTCCTTTTTCAACCCTGGCCAAAATAAATTCCGTAAGATACGGTCATACGTCTTATTGACCCGCAAATGTCCACCCAGAGGTCCATCATGAGCCAAACAGAGTATCTCGTCCCTTTACCGACGAGGTATCACAATCTGATCAACCACGCTCCAATCATTATGCCCCGACATATCCAAGGGAGACCACTTTCGCATCAGCAAGCCATTCCTCAGAAAATACCCCTTTGCTGTGGAATCCATATCCCCCTCAGGTACCGCGCAGTCGAACAGATCCGATAAACCTGGATCACTCTTTTGCTCCTCAACCAGCCGGTCACGTGACAGCGACACCAGCACATTTTCAGACAAGACCCCATCTTGAGATGTAGAAACACCCTCCACAACACAGGATCCATTCTCCTGATCCCCAAAAATGCTCTCACTCAGGTCCACTACATCCTCAAACTTTGCCTGGCTCTTAGCCATAGCCCTTGTGACAGCACAAGCTGCGAAGACCGTCGGATGCTGCATAGCCAATATATCAGGACTCTGCACCATCGGAACAGCCATCACCTCAGGAGTAATTAAAATTCTACCTCCTGCCAAGTCATTCCCCAAAATCACAGAAACTCCCGCAACGGGAAAACACGGCCGTAACTCATCAATTACCCGGCCTGAAACCAACTCGGACTCGAGACTCACGGTATGCAAAGGCACTACCATGTCATCCAACCCAAATGCTACCACAGGGACACTGGACCCAACCAATGACTCCCCAGGAAACGGCAGTACACTATCCAATATAAAGGACTGAGTAGCACCAGTATCACGCAAGATGGATACTGGAACTCTATGACCCCCATCCTCTAGAGAAACAAAACCTTTTGTGATGAATGCAGAATAATTCCTACACTCATCAGACGCAGGCATCCTAGGAACCACAGGTGCTCTTTGTGTACCCACCAAAGCCACAGGCTTTGCATTTTTCCTTTGCAGGACGGGACATGACTTTAAGATGTTCCCACTCCCTTTACAATAGTAGCACACAGGCCCTTCCTTAGTCCTGAAATCTCCGTCAACCTCATCAGCTCGGACCTCCCCCTGTATGAATGAGCTGACACTTACAGACACAGAAACAGCTTTGGCACTGCCACCGGTGACACCACCACGATTAAACGGCCGTGCACCAAAACTATAGGATCGCCCAGCAAACTCAGTTTTATGAGTCAATACATACTCATCTACTAACACCGCAGCCTTAGACACCTCCGGATCCCTAGAAGAAACTCGGGAAGCATTCAATTCCTTCTCCTGCAGCTCAAGGCGTTTCATTTCAAGCTCTGATTGGAGCATGAGCTCTTTCTATCTCATTTCAAGCTTTTTCTCTCTTAAGGTCCTCTCCTCCTTTTTCGTTTCAAGCTCAAATTGGAGCTCTTTCTCTCTTATTTCAAGCTCTTTTGCGCTTAAGGTCCTCTCCTCCTTTTTTGTTTCAAGCTCAAATTGGAGCTCTTTCTCTCTTATTTCAAGCTCTTTTGCTCTTAAGGCCCTCTCCTCCTTTTTTATTTCAAGCTCTAACTCCTTCAATCGAATGGGGTCCCCCATTTCCTGCCTAGGCTTTGCAGAAGATAGAGGACTGTCTGCACCAGCAGGCAATATCCCACTCCTCACCAACGCAGACCATATCTCCAACTTTATAGCCTCTTTCTTCAAATGCTTATCAATAGGCACCTTATAGTTCTCTGCCAGCATAAACAAATGCTCCTTCATACATTTATCAAACAACTCCCGACTAGGAGCCTCAGTAAATTCCTGCACTTTAAACTCCATAGCAAATGTAGGACCAAACCACCAGCCAAACCCTGGTCACAAATGTTACCCAAATGGAAGAGGAAAAAAAAAATCTCCTCACAACACAGAATTGTGCTATATTTAAGAGTGAGTGCTATATTTAAGAGTGAGTTGGATGTGGCCCTTGTGGCTAAGGGGATCAGAGGGTATGGAGAGAAGGCAGGTACGGGATACTGAGTTGAATGATCAGCCATGATCATATTGAATGGCGGTGCAGGCTCGAAGGGCTGAATGGCCTACTCCTGCACCTAATTTCTATGTTTCTATGTTTCTAATTCCTCAGTCACCTCACAACACCGACTTCCTCAGTCACCAGAAGCCTACCAAAAAAAAAACCCAAGACTGTCTAGGATCCTCAAAGCTTAGGACGAGCCCCCATTTTGTTACGACTCCAGAATGCAGGTACTTCAGAGTCGCGTAACATAGTCAAAAACCAGGCTCAAGTTCAAGAAAATAGTCTTTTATTTTGTTAAAACCCAAACCTGATCTAAACAACCCAGACAAGGACAAGAATACACTAATAAACAAAGGTAACAGTGCTCCAGCCAGCCTCGCAATGGGCTGTCAGACTAGAGTCTCTAACCTGCCTAAATGGAAATAACCCTTGAACAAAATACACGAAAACCCTCAGGTCAGCCCTTATCTGTCCCAATTCAATATTAATTAACAAATGTAGCTAATAATACACAAAGTTCTATGCCATGAGGCCAGGACTCCTGCAGCTCAAACCAGCAACCAGCTCACGAGCCAGGGTCGACGAAGAGAGAGAGAATTCTGGGAGATTCTGGTATTTAAGCTTCCGATGAGTCACCCGTCACCTGACGCAGCTTGGCCAATCGGGTACAGGAGCCCTTAACCCCTTGATTCCTGACTCCCAGCCATGGGTCCTGCACTCAGGAGAGAAATACAAGAGTTAAGTACATAGCATTCACCAGAGGGGGGGGGGGGGAAGTACCTAACACCCGCAATAGCTTATCCACAAAGTCCACCATAGACCATCAGCTCCTTTAGGAACATTATATATCCATATATTCTCCCGTCTGGATCGCCCTTCTAGGTCGTGTAGCTTGTTTTCTTGCTGGTTTATCACTTTTACCATCTTAGCTAGCACCTGCTCCACGTTTAGCACACGGTCTTCCACCCTTTTGAACCGTGTCTCCACCACCGCTATTTTTTGATTAACATAGAAACATAGAAACATAGAAATTAGGTGCAGGAGCAGGCCATTCGGCCCTTCGAGCCTGCACCACCATTCAATATGATCATCGCTGATCATCCAACTCAGTATCCTGTACCTGCCTTCTCCCCATACCCCCTGATCCCTTCAGCAACAAGGGCCACATCCAACTCCCTCTTAAATATGGCCAACGAACTGGCCTCAACTACCTTCTGTGGCAGAGAATTCCACAGATTCACCACTCTCTGTGTGAAAAACGATTTTCTCATCTCGGTCCTAAAAGACTTCCACCTTATCCTTACACTGTGACCCCTTGTCCTGGACTTCTCCAACATCGGGAACAATCTTCCTGCATCTAGCCTGTCCAACCCCTTAAGAATTTTGTAAGTCTCTATGAGATCATTCCTCAATCTTTTAAATTCCAGCGAGTACAAGCCAAGTCTATCCAGTCTTTCTTCATATGGAAGTCGTGCCATCCCAGGAATCAGCCTGATGAACCTTCTCTGTACTCCCTCTATGGCAAGAATGTCTTTCCTCAGATTAGGAGACCAAAACTGTACGCAATACTCCAGGTGTGGCCTCACCAAAACCCTGTACAACTGCAGTAGAACCTCCCTGCTCTTGTACTCAAATCCTTTTGCTATGAATGCCAACATACCATTCGCTTTCTTCACAGCCTGCTGCACCTGCATGCCTACTTTCAATGACTGGTGTACCATGACACCCAGGTCTCGCTGCATCTCCCCTTGGTGAGTTCGCCCTTATCGATTAAGTTGTTTTGTGTCTTTGCGAAAGTCCCATATCTCCTCCAAAACAGTGGCTAAACCTAGCTCAACGTCTTTCCGGTGAGGGTTGTTGATAGTTCTGCCCTCTTGTATCATTGTACGTGAACCATCCGTGTTTGCTTCATTTTCAGGTTGTTCAGCGGCTTTTTTCTTGTTCACATCGCGTCTTCCCATTCTTGCCCCTTTCATCAGGTCAGTTATTCTCAATAAATGTTATATTTGACAAACTAACAGGCTAAATAAGTATTTTTCAGAGGAGCTGTTATCTTATTCTGCCATTCAGTATGGTGACGTCACCAGACTCTCCGAGCAGTTCCTTTTCTCAAATAGGAGATTATCGCATCAGATGCTTTAGAGCTTATCTTGAACCATCACTTTCCATTATCTCCTTCGATTTGGCAGCCGCCAACTTTGTGGCTAGTTCCAGGTGTGCTTTTCGTCGTCTCATCTCTTCTTCTTGTCACCTCATCTCTCCTTGCAGCTGTTCTTCTTGTCGCTCAATCTCATGTTTCTTCTCCAAGGCATTGGTTTCTATTGAGAGAGCAGCTAGATCAACTTCAACTTCCATCCGAGCAGAGGCCCTTGACGCTGAACTGGCTATAGAACCAGATTTATGTCCTGATCTTCGTGTAGACACATTTGAAATATTATCTTGTGGTGTAATCTCCTCTTCCATTCCAGCACCTTGTTGCGTAGCTCTTTCAAATGTTGACTACGTAAGTTGTGGTATAATTTCAGTTAACCATCCTTCCATTAAATCATCGAATAACTTCACCTTTTCATCCCACCACTGGGTGTTTATTTTGCATTCTCCCTGAGGCAGCTGTGAATGCAGCAGTACATTTTGTTTCTCACCTACCTCATGGCAGAGGTTGAATAGTTGAACCAGATTAGATCATACTTTCTTCGTGTTCTCATCTGATTCATTAGATTCTTCTGATTTTCAATTGAATTGGTAACCTGTTTCCATAACTTGTTTCTCTCCTGGGTTTCTTTAAGGTAGGCAACTTTGGCCTTAATTGCTTCTGCTAGATACCTTGGCCTCACTGCGCACCTTGTTGCTCCTCTGACTCACCTGCTCCATCTTGCTCCATGGATTTAAACAGGTGTTGGCTGATTGCCAAATGTGGATTTTAGACAAACAGGAGCGTCTTCAATTTGCTTCAGTCACTATTGATAAACATTGGTTGAATGTTCTAAAAACATCAGATAAGAACTATAACAAACTGGACTTTCAGACAACATCCAAAATATTTTCGAAGTATAGAAGTGACTTCAGTTAAAAAGAATGTGCTTTATCTCGACTTCATATCAACTCAAGGACAAGCACCTGGATCAATCCAGGCTGGCTATAAAACAAGCTTCTTGGTTTCTTTCCAAACTTTAGCAGAACTTAAACTTCTCCAGACTCTTCAGAAGCCGTTCAAATCAAAGCGTTCCAGCTTCTGAATTCAGCATAGTGTAGCGACACCAAACGTGGTGAATATACAGTCGCTTTATTCAGTTAGATAACAGGTTTGAAATACAGTTTGGTCCTCTGTTAGGTACTTCCCCCCCCCTCCCTCTGATGAAGGCTATGTACTTAACTCTTGTGTTTCTCTCCTGAGTGCAGGCCCCGTGGCTGGGAGTCAGGAATCAAGGGGTTAAGGGCTCCTGTACCCGATTGACCAAGCTGCATCAGGTGACGGTGACTCATCGGAAGCTTAAATACCAGAATCTCCCAGAATTCTCTCTCTCTTCGTCGACCCTGGCTCGTGAGCAGGTTGCTGGACTGAGCTGAAGGAGGCCTGGCCACATGGCATAGAACTTTGTGTATTATTAGCTACATTTGTCAATTAATATTGAATTGGGACAGATAAGGGCTGACCTGAGGGTTTTTGTGTATTATGTTCAAGGGATATTTCCATTTAGGCAGGTTAGAGACTCTAGTTCGACGGCCCATTGTGAGGCTGGCTGGAGCACTGTAATCTTTGTTTATTAGTATATTCTTGTCCTTGTCTGGGTTGTTTGAATCAGGTTTGAGTTTTAATTAAATAAAAGACTATTTTCTTGAACTTGAGTCTGGTTTTTAACTATGTTACGCGACTCTGAAGTACCTGCATTCAGGAGTCATAACAAAATGGGGGCTCGTCCTAAGCTTTGAGGACCCTAGACAGTTTTGGGGTTTTTTTTTGGTAGGCTTCTGGTGACTGAGGAAGTCTGTGTTGTGAGGTGACTGAGGAAAGGGATAGACAGAGTTGACGTGGATAATCTTTTCCCATTGAGGGTAGGGAAGATTCAAACAAGAGGGTATGACATGAGAATTAAGGGACAGAAGTTTCGGGGTAACGTGAGGGGGAACTTCTTTACTCAGAGGGCGGTGGCTGTGTGGAATGAGCTTCCAGCAGAAGTGGTGGAGGCAGGATCGATTTTAACATTTAAAAGTAAAGTGGATAGGTATATGGACGTGAAGGGAATGGAGGGGTATGGGCTGAGTGCAGGTAGATGGGACTAGGGGAAAACAAATGGTCGGCGCGGACTGGAAGGGCCGAGAGGGCCTGTTTCCGTGCTGTAATTGTTATATGGTTATATGGTTTATGTGGTTAATTCTGTGTTGTGAGGAGATTTTTTTTTCCTCTTCCATTTGGGTAACAATTGTGACCAGGGTTTGGCTGGTGGTTTGGTCCCACATTTGATATGGAGTTTAAAGTACAGGAATTTACTGTGGCTCCTAGTCGGAAGTTGTTTGATAAATGTACGAAGGAGCATTTGCGTTTGCTGGCAGAGACCTATAACGTGCCTATTGATAAGCATTTGAAGAAAGGGGCTATAAAGTCGGAGTTATGGTCTGCGTTGGTGAGGAATGGGGTATTGCCTGCTGGTGCAGACAGTCCTCATTCTTCTACACAGCCTGGTCAGGACATGGGGGACCTCATTCGATTGAAGGAGCTTGAAATAAGAGAGAAAGAGCTCATGTTCCAATCAGAGCTTGAAATGAAAAAGGAGGAGAGGGCCTTAAGAGAGAAAGAGCATGAAATGAGAGAGAAAGAGCTCATGCTCCAATCAGAGCTTGAAATGAAAAAGGAGGAGAGGGCCTTAAGAGAGAGAGAGCATGAAATAGTAAGATTAAACGAGAACTTACCAGTTCGAAGTTTGATCGTTATTTTATGAGGAGTAACGATGAGGGATTACGTGAAGAACCCCGCCTGGCGCTGGAACGGCATACTTCAAAGCAGCGGCATGAAAAACACAGAATATAATAGCCGGAGTAAGATAGTAAGGCTCATCATAGATTTAGAACTACCAGATGATCATTTATTTTATGAGGGTGGGGAGTGGAGGGCACGTAATCCCTCATCGTTACTCCTCATAAAATAACACAAACTTCGAACTGTAAGTTCTCGTTTAATCTTACTATTTTACTTCGGAGTCACCACGATAGAGTGACTACGTGAAGAGTTTGAAGCTTTCTGTGTTTTTCGTGTCGTAGAATTTATTCCATACGACAGTACGGCTCATTTAACACAATAACGAGCGAATAACACATTTTCCCCAAACATTGCCTCAAGTTATGTGATAAATTATTTCACATTATTATAAAAAAATGAAAATGATGCCCTTTCCATTGAAAGGCAAGTTTTATCACAAATACCAATTGATATATATATTTTTATGCATGACAAAGCAGACCAATTATAGAGAACGAACATTTGCGTGTCTAAATCTGACACCTGTACTGGTTCCTTTTTACTTTAACAGTAATCTACAGCCTCCTGCGGCCTTGCATCTTTGCTCGAGTGGCTCATCCTGTGGCCATTCCTGGTGAATGTATTTTCCTCATTAACAGAGTGATTTTCCACCTTTCAGTGTCTAGTTCCTACTGAATGTATCCAATTTTTAACCATCTAGAAATACATTCCTCCTATAACCATCAGTTTTTTTTACTGAACCCAATGTGTTTTTTGTGTGTTATAAGCAGTCTCATTGGACACAGAGACTCTTACCTACTGCAACATTTTCATCAATGTTCACACCACACACACACAACACACAACTTAAAGCCGGCAGGATATGCTTATAGGTTACCTTCGTTTCAGGTCTTCTTGGTGTGATTTGTTTGGTAGATTCATAAACATATATGATAATGCAATTTGTATCCACATGCAATTATAAACGTAACATTTGCAATGTTTGCACTTTATTGATACTAAAGTTATCAGAATTATTATTTTCCCCCACAATGTTTAAAAGTTTTTTTTTTTTTTTTGAATCATAGATAGAGTTTTAGGGAGTCCATTTCATAAGGCAATTCAAGATTATTTACTCTCTCCGCTGTACTGCCTTTATATATTATTTTTTTTTTTTTTTTTTTTTATTTTTTATTCTTATATTTTTTTTTACCCAATGTTTTTTTTTTTGGACAGATTATATATATCACATATACACATATATATTCACATGAATATATATATATATATATATATAATATATTTTATATATATATATATATATATATCTATATATATATATATATATATATACTATATATATATCTATATATATATATATATATATATAATATGTGTGTGTGTGTGTGTGTAATATTATATATCAATGTTTGGACAGATTATATATACATCTACACAATATACTCCCCAAACTTACTACATAAAACTAAAAACTCTATATACGCTACATATATCTCTATATATATCTCTCTCATAATATAAATCATATATTATATAATAAATATATAAATCTATATATATTTTATAAAGTCTTCTATCACAATATACTCTATAATTATGTGTGTGTGTGTGGTGTGTGGTGTGTGTATATATTAAATATATATATATATATATATACATACACACACACACACAACACACCTATAATATTGGCTCTATCAATTTAGATACTTAGAAAATGCAATCCAACAAGGAATTCTTACCACACACCCCTTCACCCACATATCTAAAATGATAAAATAACTTTACTGTATATACAGACCTTCCAATTTCTTCTAACAAAATATTGTTTTTTTTATATTTTTAGACTTATTTCTGCAAATTGCTTATCAAGACTTCTTTATTCCTACATAATGTATTTTTATTGATATGTTGTTATATTGGTTTAACATTCATAGACTTCTTTGACCATCAGCTGTTTGTGATGGTCTGGTCAACCTGTAGATAGTCAAATTCATAATTTCATGTCATGGAGGTTTTTTGTACACAATAAATTACTGCAGGTTTCTCAAAAAAAACCTGGAGATCCCAGTGGGTGCAGCAGCATCCAAAGAGCGAAGGGGAGACAGGCAACGACCTAGGTCGAGAACCCAACCCTGTTCCCCTTTTTTGACTTCAATAAATTGCTGCCACAATATGAATCATCATTCGCAGCAGTTCAAAATCACCACCACAATATTATGAAACCTTAAAGGACCCGTATTAGGCCCAAATACCTCTGGCAGTGTCCCGCTACTTTTTCATCAGACACTGCCCTATTAAACAAAAATGAGGAACACAAAGAAATCTTTTCCCCCCCTCATGTAATTGGAAGAAAAGGCAATCCACCTTTCACTGTTCTTGGTTTACCCCACAAAGAAATATGCGAAAGATCGGTGATTTAATCTATGCAATCAGATTAATCGTAAGTAATCCATATTAATGAACAATATGTATTTTCATTTTTTTCTCCCAAATTTGTTTGTCTTCCGATACCATTGTGTCTCGTCCTTAGAGATAAACAGGTGGACAAAAAAACTTTAAAAATATGCCACAACTGTTTACTTAGATAATCCCATGATTGTTTATTTGACTTATCTTGTGACCCACAAGAAACATTTGAAAGATACAGTGATTTAATATCTGTATACAACCAGATTAATCGTAAGTAAATAATGCAAAATAATGACAATATGTTTTTTTTTCTCCCAAATTTGACCATTGTGAATAACCATATGTCCACAGTCCGTGGTATTGTTCATCTTGATACGACATGGACAGTTCCATAATAAAACAATCGATCTTTTTTTTAATCCATAACTCCTTATACTTCAAAACAATTAATTACGAATGTTTGGAAAATTTCCTTAGGACAAACCATTTATGTTCGCCTGGTTGCGATTATTGTCTGCAGTCCAACAAGAGGGAGACATCAATAATATTGTTATAAAGAATAGATAATACTCTATCTTATAAAACTTTACCCAAACATTCACAGAAGCTGTACATCATCTGTAACACTTGCTTTCAGTTTGCACAGCTGTTAATCTTAATAGTTGAAGCAGCTTTATGAAACCTTTTTTTACATTACTTTAATAATGATAACGTATCATGTTGATATTTGGCATAAGCCGCCTCTTCTCCCATGGCATAATCAAATTCTTATAAGCGCTTTCTGTATTCCTTCTTTGAACTTTTAATTATTTAATTTTTGTTACCTAACCTACTGGAGGGACAAAAGTATGTCACAACAATTTAGACATATTTGTATCATGGAACAATTTTACCCCCCTCTCTTTAATGGGCTTGAATTACTCTTCTAAATTCATAATATAAGTGTTATACATATTTTATTATTGCCTATCAATATGCTTTAATGTTAATGGGTCAGTCCTTACCTACCACCAGGTTTGTAATGCAAGGCACTAATTTGCAGCTGCGCTTATCTCTTCCAATTTAAAAGGTAATTCGAGATAACCCATGACCAGGACCTCATTAGTGCAAGTTTGGACTTTTATTCATAAAATTGTTCCATCAGTGTTCGGTTTAAACTGCCCTTGAAACTGATTGATTAGTTTGGGACAATGTTTTAAACTTATTGCACAGCTTGACCCACCTTTAAAAAATAATTAATTTCAAAGCACCCTGTAATATGATTGAACGCACTTTGTTAAAATCCAACAGTTTTTCCATTTTCTTGTCTTACTCCACACTGTGAAAGTGTAAATATAATGAGGTTTTGTATTGGTTTTAAATATCATGGAAATCTTTACACTGAGGTAATGTTATAATAATAATTACATTACTACCCCTTCTCTTATTAAAAATTACTTTTGAGTGCAACCTGAAATCAATTTTTAAAGTTTTCTATACAGGTGAACCAATCCTCCTTAGTTATATTAAGTTAACAATCATAATACACCTGTAATCCCCCCCATATGTGGAGATTTCATGAATTTATTTCGTAACCAGATGTTTGCACCTCTTCAAAAACCCCGTACTTCAAGCCTTCTTTTTCTTTCTTTTTTTTCCTTCTGTTTGCCCTTTCCCCCCAATTTATATAGTTTAGATAAGGTTTATGTTTGGATTATACACTTCTGCCTTTGCTTTGATACATTATCAAAGCTTTCATAGGATCATAGGGTTTTTTTCCACCGCAAGTTAAAGATCTTACTTTGTTTTGATCCATTATCAAAATTTTTCATTGGATTCATAGTTTTTCTCCCCAAAGTTTAAAGATCAGTTGGTCTGTCTTTTGTTATTAATATCTTGATTTTCATAAGGCAGGTTTATTCTCATAATATCAGGAGTTTAATATATCCTTGATTTGTATATGATCTGCAAACCTATAGTGCAGATTCGGTTATATTATTATATATATTTCTTTCTATTGAGCTTCCAAAAATGATGGCAATTTATTTTATTTGAAAAGTATTACTTATTTGCACCATTTTGGAAAATACTTGAAATTGTTTTTCTTATATTTCGCATATTATTTGAGACATGGATATTATAAACGGAATTTACGTTTGTATTTAATAAAACATAAAGTATTATCGTTTTTCTTGAAGTGGTGAGTTACCATTATAATTAATAGGTGGCAGCTAGGTTTTCTTCATAGCCTCTCCACTTCCATTAGATATAGCAAAATCTTGTTGCTTATCAGGACACATCTGGCTCACTTTTTTAGTTGTGGTGGCATCTCATATTCACTTCACCACTTGCAGGGTCTGTCTTTTGCAGCCTGATCCACTTGGGAAATTTATCCAAAAAGAGACTCCCTCAACCTTTTACAGGGTCAGGGTTTCAAATTCTCAATTTGGCAATTGCCATATTTGTATATTCAAGCCTCGGGGTATTTTTTTGGGAACTGTTTGGGTACTCGGGAACCTGCTGTCTCTTTTTATATTTTGGAGTACTTTTCTCCATATCGCAAATTTATTAACTTTTTATTTTACAGCCTTTTCTGACTTTTTAAAATTTCCTGCCAAAAGATTGTGGAGCATTTTAACCTCTATACGCATTTTTAATCGGACCAGTATCGAACGGCCCGTATTTAATCTCTCGTCCCGATCGTCTGGGTATCTCCCCTGGGACGTTCTTTTAAAATAATAGTTGTTTTAAAAAGAGTATTTCTGTTCAATTTAAAACTTTTGACTTTGTTTTTATATTCCTTTAAAATATCATGGTTTTTGTTTCCATCTGGCTTCGGAGTTTTCAGTCCTAAATAAATTTTTCAACTGCACTTACGGCCGATTCCGAACCGAACGCTGTCGAGGAGCTGTCTGTGCAGCTTCCTGACTTCTGCCTGTCAGCGTCGTCGTTATGCCATTCCTAGCGGAAGGCGGGGGTTATTCTCGTTGTCACTCACGTGGGGACTCCGAAGTAAATTGAGTGAGAAATAGATCATGCTTGAAATGTATCGCCTTGAGCTGCAGGGAGAAGGAGTTGAATGCATCCAGAGTTTTACTAGGGAACGGGAGTTTGATGTGAGCAAGTATCCGCGGATCTGCGTTCCCACGTTTACTGAGAAGGATGTGGACAATTATTTTGCTGTGTTTGAAACGGACTGGGCTTCGTCCTGAAGTGGGGCTTGGGACATGTGGTCCTTGCTTTTGCAGAGTGTCTACTTGTCGGCGTAAAGTACAGGAGGTGTACTAGTTCTTTATATGTTGGACACAGTCGGGGACTATGAGTGTGTGAAAGTCTCGGTATTAAGGGCTTATGAATTGGTTCCAGAGGCGTACCGTCAGATGTTCCGGCGCTTTTGGAAGTTTGATAGTCGACTTATGTGGAGGTTTGCTTGTGGAGTAGGAGGCACTTTTGACCAGGTGGTGCGCTTCTAGGAGTGAAGGATTTTGAGCTACTGCGGCATTGATTATTATGGAAGACTTTAAGAACTGTCTCCATGAGAGGGTTGATATTACCTAATGAGCCAAAGTGACGGAGGTGTCTAGGCCGCGGTGTTAGTAGATGAGTATGTATTGACTCATTATAAACGAGTTTGTGGGGCGATCCTATTGTTTTGGTGCACGACCGTTAAGCGTGGTGTGTCAACGGTGGCAGTGCAAAGCTGTTTATTTGCCTGAAGTGTCAGACATTATTACAGGGGGAGAGTCCGAGCGATAAGGTTGAAGGAGATTTCAGGGACTAAGGAAAGGACCTGTGTGCTACTATTGTAAAGGGAGGGGCACATCTTAAAAGTAGTCTGTCCCGTCGGCATAGGGAAAAATGCAAGCCTGTGGTTTGGTGGGTACACAAAGAGCACTGTGGTTACTGGATGCCTGAGTCTGATGAGTGTAAGGAATTATTTGCATTCATCACAAAAGGTTTGTGTTTCTCTAGAGGATTGGGGTCATAGAGTTTCCAGTATCCATCTTGCGTGATACTGGTGCTGCTCAGTCCTTTATATAGGATAGTGTTACTGCCGTTTTCTGGGGAGTAATCAGTTTGGGTCCAGTTGTCCTGTGGTACGGATTCGGGTTGGAGGACATGTAGTGCCTTTGCATACCGTGAGTCTCGAGTCCGAGTTGGTTTCAGGCCGGGCTAATTGTTGGAGTTAAGGCCGTGTTTTCCCATTGAAGGTGTTTCTGTGATTTTTGGGGAATGACTGCATGAGTTGAGTTTAATTACTCCTGAGGTGACGGCTGTTCGATGGTTGCTGAGTCCTGATATTTTGGCTATGGCCGATACCGACGGTCTTCGCAGCTTGTGTGTCCAAGGGCTATGGCTAAGAGGCCAGGCAAAGTTTGATGTATTAGTGGACCTGAGTGAGAGCTTTTTTGGGGATCAGGAGATGGATACTGTGTTGTGGAAGGGTTGTTTCTACATCTCAAGATGGGGTCTTGTCTGAAAATGGTGCTGGTGTCGCTGTCACGTGACGGGTATGGTTGAGGAGCAAACTCGATGTGATCCTGTATATTGATATCTGTTCGATCGGCAGAGGAGGTGCCTGAGGGGGGTTATGGATCCACAGCAAAGGGGTATTTTCTGAGGGAATGGCTTGCTGTTGCAGAAAAGTGGTCTCTCTTGGATATGTCAGGGCATGATGTTGGAGCGTGGTTTGATCAGATTGTGATAACTCGTCGGCAAAGGGACGAGATACTCTGTTTGGCGCATGATGGACCTCTGGGTGGTAATTTGGGGGTCAATAAGTCGTATGACGTTTTCTTTCGGAATTTTTTTTGGCCAGGGTTGAAAAAGGACGTGAAGCTGCACTGCAGGTGTTGTCTACATTTGCCAGGTGGAGGAAAGCGAGCCGCAATCGATTGTTCCTGTGCTTTATATCCAATCCCTTTTGGTCGGGGAAGCACGTTTGAATGGATTCTAGTTGATTTTGGCGTGGTTCCTGGTTTTCCTCTACCTCGGGACAAGGGTGGGCACAAGTTTTAATTGACAATTATGTGTGTGTTCCTACCGCTTTCCGGAGGTGGTCCCTTTGCGTAACATTATTGTCCCTGCCATTGTGAATGTCTCTCACTAAGTTTTTTCGTTGTTGTTCGGTTTGCCCAAGGTTGTGCAGAGCGACCAAGGTTCCACTCATGTTCAAAAGGTTTTTGGTCAGTAATGAAGTTGTTGGATATTGAGCTTGTTACTCTGTGCATCCCATCCAGAGTAGCCATGGGAGCTCTCTAGCGGTTTCACCAGACTTTGAAATCCATGTTGAAGGACTTATGCTGGATTTGAAAAAGACTGGGTTGAGGGGGTTCATCTACGTTGGTTTGCGGTGCGTGAGGTCGTGCGCAGAAGTCTTTAGGGGTCTGTACTGCTGCACCTGGTGTTCGTTTGCATACTGTTTGTGGTCGTTAAAGAACCACAACAGGAGTATTCGAAAGTAGGATTTTAGAACCTCTCTGTACTTTTTAGGTCTTAGACTTCGCGGTTGGGAATAGCTCGAGACTGGCAATTGTAATCCTGCTTCTGCTCAGTCTAGGATGAGGGCTGGTTCGACAGGAAGGCTTCTAGTAGGCATTTTTCTCCAGGTGACAAAGTCCTGGTGTTGTTGCCTATTCCTGGTTCCAGTCTGCAGGCTCGGTATAGTGGTCCCTATCAGGTGGTTAAGAAGGTTGGTGCAAGGGATTAGTTGTAGTCCGTGGATTTCACCGTGTCTACTGGCTACGAAGGCCAATGGGGAGGACAGGTTTTGGCTATGGATCATTCGGACAAATAGGGGAAGGTGAATGGTGTAACTAAGCCAGCTTGCTATCCTCTTCCACGGATGGAGGATTGTGTGGATCATGTGGGTAGTGCATCTTTTGTTTCTAAGTTGGACTTGCTAAAAGGTATTGGCAATTTCCATCGACTGGCAGGCCGAGGGTATATCTTCTGTGTTCGTTATGCAGATAACTTTCTTCAGTACACGGTAATGGCATTTTGGGAATGCGCAATGAGAAGGCATCCTTCCAACGGTTAAGTGAACCAAGGCATTGTTAGGTTTGTCCTTCTGTGAAGCATACCTTGATGATTTAGTTGTGTGCTCCAGGTCTTGGATCGAGCACATCGGTAATCTGAAGGAGGTATTTTTCGACTAGCGGAGGCAAACCTAACGATTCAATCTGGGGAGTGTGAGTTTGGCCAGGCCTCGGTGACGTATTCTGGGTAAGATGTGGGGATGGGGTCAGGTTCGCGCTCTCGAGGACAAGGTGCAACCATTTTGTTGCATTTCAGTTCCAAAATCTGGGATCTGAACTCCGTAGGTGTTCTGGGCCTATGGTTGGGTACTATAGGGGGTTCTGTCCAAACTTTCTCTGCAGTGGCAGCTCATTTGGATGGATTTGCTGAGTCCGAAGGTAGCTTTTGTGTGGTCGCTGTAGTGTCAACAAGCCTTTGGATCATACTAAGGGTCTTCTGGTGCGAGCGACATGTGCTTGCGGCACCTGAGTTTGAGGCGTCCATTTTAAGCTGGCAGTGGTTGCTAGTTATTGTGGGATTCTTATACAGGATGATTCAGATGGGGTGGGCATCCAATTTCGTACTTCTATAAGTTTTATCCCCATCAGAGGTGGCACTCCACCATTGCTCCCCTTCCCAACCTTGCTTGTGTTATATCTCGGAGTCATTTCGAGGTTTTTATGTGGGCTCCTCGAGTTGTTTCCATGTCGTGTTGTTCACGAGATCATAAACCCTTTGGTTTTTGTTGCAGGAACATGAAGATAAGAACAGGCTGTTGATGAGTGGAGTTGGCTGCTGCAGGAATACATCCTGGAGTTTGGCTCATCAGGGGCAGGATAATTTCTTGGCTGCTACGCCTTGTTCAGCCAGTTAGTGCGTTAGTACTGAATGTTCTTCCGAAGCTTATTCAGTATCTTTGGCGTAGGGGGTGTTAGGTGCTTTCACCCCCCCCCCCTACTTCCTCCCCCCCCTCTGTGAATGCTATGTTTCTTCTCCTGAGTGAGGCCCCGTGGCTGGGAGTCTGGAATCAAGGGGTTAAGGGCTCCTGTATGATTGGCCAAGCTGCGTCAGGTGGACGGTGACTCATCGATGCTTAAATATCAGAATATCCCAGAAATTCTCTTCTTTCGAGACCCTGACTCGTGAGCAGGTGTGCTGGTGCGAGCTCGCAGGAGGTCTGGCACAAGGCATTAGAACTTTGTATTTATTAGCCTACATTGTCAATTAATATGATTTTGGACAGATAAGGGCTGACTAAGGGTTTTAGTTTGTATTTTGGTTCAAGGGATATTTCCATTTAGGCAGGTTAGAGACTCTAATTCGACGGCCCATTGCGAGGCTGGCTGGAGCACTGTTATCTTTGTTTATTAGTGTATTCTTGTCCTTGTCTGGGTTGTTTGAATCGGGTTTGTTTTAATTAAATAAAAGACTATTTTCTTGAACTTGAGCCTGGTTTTTGACTATGTTACGCGACTCTGAAGTACCTGCATTCGGGAGTCATAACATCCTCTAACATAATAATGTCATTGCTGCTGCAGCTGAGCGAGGGTGTTGTCTCGAGCTCAGCTACCTGTTGACTCGGGTGATCTCACGGGTGAGATATGCTTATGTAGCAGGAGACTCCCTTCACCCATTATGTCACGTAACCGCCCTCGTAACCACTTATGAGGGTTCGACCGTAAGTGGTCTGTCTATCAGCTGGCTGGCTAGCAAATAAGCTTCTTGGCTTCTTTCTAAAACTTTAGCAGAACATAAACTTCTCCAGACTCTTCACAAGACATTTGAATTAAAGCATTTCAGCTACTGAATTCAGCATATATAATAGTCGTTCTACTCATGATTCCGTGGAAGTTTTCCTCCCTTAGATAAGTCGCAATAAGTCTTGAAGCCTGGCTGACTGAGATCTATTTTCTTCAGTTCCTCTTCCAAGGTACCGGTCTTCAGTTCCTCTTCTGGAACTAAGTCTTTGGGCCTAATCTCTCTCCAGAGATCCAGCCCAATCTTCTGACCCTCTTCTACCACCTCCTGTCTGTAAGGTAGCTTTTGACTTGATATAGTGGCAGATTATTATATTGTTCAAGGAATTGCTCCCTCTAGCCATTACGAGAAGACATGGGGTAAGGAGTTTGCGTCGTTTTACGAATGGGAGCTCTCCACGAGACATTCAAAGCCACAGAAAGATAAATGATCAACACACAGATTAATAATGTCTTTATTATCGAAGTAAAACAGTAAGATATTCATCCAAACTTCTTCTTGATAAGTACATTTTACCCTGTCAAACTCCAGCATGTGGCTCCGAAACATTAAAAAACTTCTTTGGTGTTGGAAAGCTCTGACCCAAGGTCAAAAGCTATACCGTCCCACCATGTTTCCTCTGAACTAACTAAAAAACTACAAGCTTCTTCCAAGAATCCCAGCAGCAAACATGCCTCCAACCCACATAATTACAGGCAGGCAAAATTTAAAGGCAAATGCCATAATTTATGACACACAAAATTAAGCCAAATAGCCACTATTTATTTATTCTCTCACTCTCACTCTCACTCTCACTCTCACTCTCACTCTCACTCTCACTCTCACTCTCACTCTCACTCTCACTCTCACTCTCACTCTCACTCTCACTCTCACTCTCACTCTCACTCTCACTCTCACTCTCACACACACAAAAAAAAAGATCTGGAGTTCTACTCTTTTTTTCCTCTTCCTTTAACCGGTCCACCTAAGCTGAAACATCGGTCCGATGTTCATCAGACACGGACTGCCCCGAACCATCACCTACATGAAAGTTTCAAAATCTCGTCCCTTGCTCTCAGTATTGAGCACACTAATGTAAAAAGAAAATGTATCTACGGTATTGGACACAGATGTTAAACGCAAATTGCCTGCAGTATCATTGAAAATTCCTGTATATATACTTTTGTAAATAGTTTTCAATCTTCCTTGTTTTTAATTTGTGTTTAAGAAAATAGCTATTATTAATGAATTTCAGTGCATCAGTTTGTTTTTTGAAATAAATTTTTGTGAAATTTAACGCAGTAGGCTTTGGCGGCTGTTATTTTTCTGCTCTGACCATAACCGCTGTTCTCTGCATCTTGTTTATTTGTTGTTCTGAGTTTGGTTCCATGGTATGGATTAGGTATTGGCAAAACTGCCATCTCTTACACACCACAGATCCAAGCACAAGCCTGAATGCCCAATAAGCTGTTCACGCACTATTTATGGTAACTCCCATCAATAACATTATCAAGATAGACATAAAGTGCTGGAGTAATTTAGTGGGCCAGGCAGCATATCTGGAGAAAAACAATGGGCGATTTTTTTTGTTTTGTTTTGTTTACAGATACTGCACGGAAACCGGCCCCTTCAGCCCACTGAGTCCATGCCGATCAGCGATCCCCACACACTAATGCTATCCTACACACACTTACTTACTGAGACTTAGTTCCTCCCACACTGTTGGGTGCATTGGGCAGCAAGCTTTGGCCATTCTGTTCGGTTATGTGCGACGTCTTTCACCCTCGATAGGTTAGTGTCCCGGGCTTCCAAATCCGACCGGAATGTTCACCTCATGTGAGTTTTGGTCGGCCTCTTTTCCTTCTTCCATCTGCTTGCCATGTCATTGCTATCTTAGGTGCATGTTCTGGTGACATTCTGAGTAAATGTCCTGCAGATTTCATCCTGCGTCCCTCCATGTCCTGGCTGAGAGGCTTTGTTGCAGTTTCCCGGTAGATCTCCTCGTTTGTGATATGGTCTCTGCAGCTAGTCTTCAGGATCCTCCTCAAGCAGCATTTTTGGGATGCATCCAATTTATTTTTCATCACCACATTGATTTTACATGTCTCACTGGCACAGAGGGCTGTAGCGAGGACTGCGGACTGAAAGAGTTTGACTTTTAGCATCTTGGATATCCCACCACTAGACCATATTGGCTGCATTCATCTGAAGACTGGTGCAGCTTTATCAAGTCGGGGTATTTTATAATTTTTACCGAAAGCAATTAAAACCCTAGCGTCTTTGGCATGTGGGAGGAAACCGAAGCACCTGGAGAAATCCCACAAAGGTTACAGGGAGAACGTAAAACTCCATACAGACAGCACCCATAGTTTGGGTCTCTGGCGCTGTAAGGCAGCAGCTCTACCACGGGTGAGGTTTTGGGTCGGGACTCTCCTTCAGACTGAAAATAGAAGGGAGGGAACTATGGGTAAATTACACTAGAAACATAGAAAATAAGTGAAGGAGTAGGCCATTCGACCCTTTCAGCCAGCACCGCCATTTAATATGATCATGGCTGATTGTCCAGAATCAGTACCCTGTTCCAGCTTTCTCTCCATATCCCTTGATTCCGTTAGCCCTAAGAGCTAAATCTAACTCTCTTGAACACACGGACCAGTAGAGAACAAATCAGGGCCGGCAACAGATGACCAAGGAAGGGTGGAGCCCATAATGGCCCATTGTTGGCTGGGAAAGAGGTATAACGAAGTGATACAATTAACATTATTTGTGACCCAAAACATTGCCTGTCCATTTTTTCCAGAGATGCTGTCCTACTCAGATATTTTGTGTAGACTAGCATCTGCAGCGGAGCAGTCTTGGCCCAAAACGTCGCCCATTCCTTCCATCCAGAGATGTTGTCTGACTTGCTGAGTTACTGCAGCATTTTATGTCCAACGTCAGCAGTTCTTTGTTTTCATATTCTCCATTCTACCCATTTCTGACACCAGTCCCAATTCCTTCATCTGCACTGCATCTGCACCAAGGATGAGGTGTTCCAGACCAGGGCATTGGAGATGTCCTCATTCTTTAGGGAACGGAGGTTCCCTTCTTCGATTATAGATGAGGCTCTCACCAGGGTCTCCTCTATATCCCGCAGCTCTGCTCTCACTCCCCCATCCCCCTACTCGTAACAAGGATACTTGTCCTCACCTTCCACCCTACCAGCCATCGCACCTGCGCCCCCACCTTCACCTCCTTTAGTTTAGTTTAGAGGTACAGCACAGAAACAGGCCCTTCAGCCCACTAAGTCCATGCCGACCAGCGATCACCTGCACACTAATACTAGCCCACACACTAGGGACAATTTACCATTTTACCAAAGCCAATTAAGCTACAAACTTGTACATCTTTTGACAGTGGGAGGAAACAAGAGGCCCCAGAGAAAACCCACTCAGTCACGGGCCGAACGAACAAACTCCGTACCAACAGGACCCGTAGTCAGAATCAAACCTGGGTCTCTGGCGATGTGAGGCAGCAACTCTACCGCTGTGCCATCCCTGAATGTATCCAACTGTAAATCCTTGGTGTTGTACCTGAATGAGCTTTCCAATTACACAGAGTGGCGTTCTCTGTTACAGGATTCTTAGTAGGATTTGAATTTCTGGCTACCCATTGCTATGAATCCAGCTGTTTTCCTTGTTGGTTCTGGTTAGACAGATGTTTCCCATAAATAATCTAATGACCCAAATGAATTGGAGAAGTAAGATTCACGTCCAGAAATCAGTTTAGCGTTTTGATTAATATGTTCTTTTAAACATGATTAGTCGTGCAGGATGGTCGCGAGACCGACGAGTGAACCAGCCTAGGGTTTTGGAGGGGGAACCCTGGCCCGACCGCAGAAGCAGAGAGCTGGCGAATGTCGGTTTAGTGATCGGAGTCACTGATAACGCGGTCAGCGATTCCACACGTTGGGTTCCCAGGGAGGGGATACCGAGAATAGTGTGGTTCCAGACCGCAGTAGTCCCTAGGGGATGGGGCTTAACTGACCTGAACGGTCAGCCTAGGTTCCCGGTGGAGGGGAAACTCAAGTGTACGCGGTTCCCAGACTGCAGTAGTCCCCAAGAAATAGGGTTTAATTCACGTAAATGAGTAGCCCGGGTGCCGGGAGGGTACCGCAGGTATATATATATATTTATTGATTCCCGGGGAGGGGAAATTCACTTATTGTGGTTCCCTAACCACAATAACCCCCAGGATATGGGGACAGCTGCCAAAATAGTCAGAGTAATTAAGAAAGATTTGGTAGGTTCACCTCTGGGAATGAATTTAGAGAAACTCCTTTAGGCAGGAGTTGGATCAGTAGTAAAGTTTATAGCAATGTCAACCTATTGCAGAGGCTGAGCCAGCAGCACCTTTGGGAAGGGCTGCTTCATGCGGGAATGTCAAGTTATGGCAGTGCAGCCTATTGGAGAGGCTGTGCCGGCAGTACCTTGCTCAGGACTGCGCATGGGTGGATGCACATAGCTATGGCAGGGCTGAGCTATTGCAGAGGCTGTGCCGGCAGTACCTTTGCTCAGGGTTTTCTCCAGGAGAATGCCAAGTTATGGCAGGTATAGACTATTGGAGAGGTTAATGCACAGCATGCACCTTTGTCAGGGCCTGCTTCATTGAGAACGCAAATCTATGGCCAAATAATGGTCTATGGGAAAAGGCCGCGGACAGCAGCACTTTGTTCAGGGCTGCATTATGGGCGCCAGCTGCGGTACCTTTTTCAGGGCTGTTTATGGGAAATAGCTGTTTAGTAGGGTTATTCCCATTTACTGTGATTCATGGGGGATTGAGGGGTCAATGTCTAGAATAAGCAATATAACAGAATCTGTTAAGTCTTAAACTATATTTGAGAAATTGGGCTCCTCTATCCAGTTAGATTATCAAATAGACTTGTAGGATGTTGGGATTCACTTTTAGGTATTCAATTGGCTGTGAAGCTGGCCTGGGCAACAGATGGCAGTCAATAAACTAGGTCTTTATTCTTTGGAGCGCAGAAGGTTAAGGGGGGACTTGATTGAGGTCTTTAAAATGATGAAAGGGATAGACAGAGTGGACCGTTGGATAAGCTTTTCCCATTGAGGGTAGGGAAGATTCAAACAAGAGGGCATGACATGAGAATTAAGGGACAGAAGTTTAGGGGTAACGTGAGGGGGAACTTCTTTACTCAGAGGCGTGTGGCTGTGTGGAATGAGCTTCCAGCGGAGGTGTGGAGGCGAGGGATCGATTTGTTAACATATAAAAGTAAAGTGGATTAGGTTATGGACGTGATGGAATGGAGGGGTATGGTCTGAGTGCAGGTAGATGGGACATGGGGAAAACAAATGGTCGGCACGGACTGGAAAGGGGACCGAGATGGTCTGTCTCCGTGCTGTAATTGTTATATGGTATATGGTTATTATTAAACTCTGGTAACAGGTTTTACTAGTTGTTTAGATTAATGTAATTGTACTGAGTGTGAATGGATTTCAGACTGTGCACGGTAGCCAACTTATCTTTGTTAAATGTTAAACTATTAAGTGCCTATAGGTCATTGTTAACACACCTCCTTGTTTTCTCCAATGAAATGGAAGTTTAAAGCACAATGATGGACAAAAACAGTATTCATCAATGCCAAGTTGTTGTTAAAGTAAATCTTTATTTTACATGGGAGTACGTGTGGAACTCCGGGAAGAAGAACCCCGCTGGCGCAATGGATCGGCTACTTACGTCGATGCATGTGAAGCTCAGACAGCGCACGGTGGCGATGCGCATCTCCCACCAGCGTAGGTTTAACCCACAGGTTAGTCGCTGTGAACCTTCTTGACTAGTGGGTTTAAACTCTGTAAGTCTGCAAGCCAGCTAGAGTATGTATATTGAATTTTTTTTTAAACTTGTAAACTGCTCGAAAATACGGAGCCAGGCTGAGTGATGTATTTTTAAACTACGGTAACTTGAATAGAACGCGCTGTGGAACTGCAGTCGATTTAGATCAGTTCGGGAGATAAGGGCTGCTTTAAAAGCCGGCTCCCGCTATTTACCACTATTTAAATCGGGTTTGGAGATAACGGCTCTAAATGCCGGCTCCAAATACCCAGTAATTGTAAAATAAAGTCTATTCTGAGCATATGTTACCAGATGCAGTTTTTTTAATGAAAATGTATATAACCCTGTGTGATACTGAGGCTAATACAAATATTCTGCAAGCAGAATGTGTCTGTCAGAATTACAATTTTAAATATATATGGTTTATGCACAAATACAAAACAGTAAAGAAGTAACTCTCCTCCAAGGAAGGACAAGAATATGGGGGAGGCTGGGAGAAAATGCTCCACACTTGACTTAAACCCCTGTCTCACTGTGCGAGTTGGCCCACGAGTGACCCCGAGTTTTCACTCGTGGTGATCACGTAGCGGGAAGTCGGAACTCGCCCACGAGCAACTTATGACTCGTGGCTGCTATCGGCAACGGTACTCGGGGGAAACTTGTTAACTCGTGAAAAAAATCAAAAATGTTTGATTTTTTCCACGAGTCAAATTAACTGTTCAAGTTAAAAATGGAAACATTTAAACTCGTTGTAATAACGTTGTGGCCCCGTGCGTTTATCTTGTGTCTCGTGAGTTACGTTGGGAAACTTTAATAAACTGGTTCTTTTGCTCGAGTTAAAGGAATGAACCAAAGATAGACACAAAATGCTGGAGTAACTCAGCGGACAGGCAAGCATCTTGGAGGAGAAGGAATAGAGTCGAGACCCTTTTCAGACCGTACCCGAAATGCACCCATTCCTTCGCTCCAGAGATGCAGCCTGTCCCGCGAGTTACTCCAGCATTTTGTGTCTATCTTCGGCCTTTCTGCACTTGTCCTTTATTTATGAGGCGCCTGCCCGTGGCTTCACTGTTCCCCCCTGTCTCAATGAAAAGACCTGCAGAAGGGGATGGTCTGGGGTGGTGGGTTGGATGTGCTCACCGTGTGATGCTCATCCACCCCCCCGGGGGCGAGAGTGTGGGATTGGGACAGGAAAACTGCAGATTCTGGGTCACACGGAGATAGACACACACAATGTGGAGTAACTCGGAGGGTAACAGGCAGCCAGATCTCTGGAAAGAGATTGGGATGGGTGCATTTCGGGTAACTGTTAGAAGGAAGGTCTCGAACTCTATTCCTTCTCTCCCAGAGGATGCTGCCTGGTCCGCTGAGTTGTGTGACTTGTGTGTCTCTCTCTCTCCCTCTCTGTCTATCTGTTTGTATCGGTTTGTGTGTGTGTATGGATGTCGGGTCCCGGTGGCGCTCAAAGTCACCCGAGCTGTTCATTCATCTGAAAGTGGTGGCCAGCTGCTGTCTGTGTGTATCCTCTCTCCTCTTATGTGTGGGTGCTGTGGTGTGTGTGTCTCTCTCTCTCCCTCTCTGTCTAGCTGTTTGTATCGGTTTGTGTTTTGTGGGTTGATGTTCGGTCCCGAGGGGTGAGGTTGGGGGGGGGACGTCAAAGTCACCCGAGCTGCCTCAATTCCTTGAAGTGGTGGCAGCTGCTGTCTGTGTGTATCTGTGTGTGTGTAGTGTGTGTGTGTGTGTGTGTGTGTGTGTGTGTGTGTGTGTGTGTTGTGTGTCTCTCCTTGTCTTCTGTGTGTGTGTGTGTGTGTGTGTGTGTTGTCTGTCGGAATCACGGGGCGGTCGCTCCAGTCACCATGAGCTGTTAATTCCTCTGAAGTGTGTGGCCAGCTGCTTGTCTGAGTGTATTCTGTGTGTGTGTGTGTGTGTGTGTGTGTGTATGTGTGTGTGTGGGTGTCTCTCTCTATCCCTCTCTGTCTATCTGTGTGTGTGTGTGTGTTGTGTGTGTGTTGTCTTCTCTCTCTCTTCCTCTCTGTCTATCTTGTGTGTTTGTGTGTGTGTCTGATGTCGGGTCCCGGTTGGACGCTCCAAAGTCACCCGAGCTGCCTCGTTCCTCTGACGTGGTGGCAGCTGCTTTTCTGTGTGTATCTGTGGGGTCGTTGAGTGTGTGTGTGTGGTGTGTGTTTGTGTGTGTGTTCTCTCTATCTCCCTCTTGTCTATCTGTGTGTATCTGTGTGTGTGTCTGATGTGGGTCCCGGTGGCCGCTCAGTCCAACCCGAGTGCTCATTTCTCTGAAGTGGTGGCAGCTGCTGTGTGTGATGGTTTTTTTGTGTAGTGTGTGTGTGTGGTGTGTGTGTGTGTGTGTGTGTGTGTGTGTGTGTTTGTGTCTCTCTCTCTACATCTGTGTGTGTGTGTGGTGGTGTGTGTGTGTGTGTGTTGTGTGTGTGGGTGTGTGCTTGTGTGTCTGCTGTCGGGTCCTCCTGGCGGCCGCTCAATGTCAGTCACCCGGGCTGCTTCCATTTTTTAAAATTATTTAAAAATAGAGATCCATTGCAAAAAAGTATTTAAAAACATAAAACAACTAGAAATGCTTGGTTACTGGAGGATGCGCAATTTTCCCATTGTAGGTCATATCAATAGATGCAGCCGCGCTGAATAACTCAAAACCACAGGATGGAGATGTATTTTAACATTGTTGCTTTATTAAAACATACCTTCATTCACGGTTGGCTCAAGAGTAACGGGAGAGGAACTTGCTAACTCGGGAGAGGAACTGGGAACATCGCAGCAATGACATACCCGTGGGAACTCGTATTACACACTTGATCATAAACTTGCAGTCTCGTGCACAGCCACGAGTCTGTCACTCGGGGTACCTCGTGGATCAACTCGCACAGTGAGACAGGGCCAATAGTCAAGGGTTCTAAGACTCTCATGTATGTCTTCCTGTAAGGCAGGCTCCGAATGAGTTTCCATAAGCTGAGTATGGTGCCTATGAAAATGGGACTTCTGGAGAGGGCAGACTCGCGTCATTTAGCTCCGAAAAACTGAAGAAAAAAACAGGGATAAAATCGGGACTTACCTGCTCAACATCGCAACCGACTGATGTTGCTATCGTACAGGAACAACTGGATTCCTGAAAGATGATCATGGAAGCAAATCTAAATAAAAAGATTGATGAGGTAAATGTTAAACTGAATCTGATGGAATCCGTATTTAATTCGAAGCTGAACTTCATCTCTCAGGCACTAGAACAACAACAACAATCCGTAATCGAACTAGAGGGAATCGCTGAAACATGCTCTGAAACTACAAGCAAGCTTCTCTCCAAGAACAAGCGTTTATCGGACTTATTGCATAAAATAACCGAAAAAATGCATTGACTTGGAGGGCGACAGAGACGCCAGAATCTAAGAATTATTGGTGTCCGGGAAGGAAGAGAGGGGAACCGTGACCCCCCGTGAATTTGCTGCAGAACTACTGAAGAAAGTTTTAAATCTGGATCAAGCACCTTTACTTGCTCGGGCACACAGAGCACCGAGACGCCATCCAGGGGCGGACGCCCCTCCAAGACAACTGATAGTGAAGGTGCAATGTGACCATGTCTTGGATGACATGATGAAGAAAATTGTTCGCAGCAGAAATCTTGAATTTGAAGGAGACAAGATCAGCATATTTTGAGACTACCCGGCGGAGGTTGCCAAGAAAAGAACATTCTTTACAGACGCAAGAAGAATACTTAAGAACATAAATAACCTGACATATGGACTGATGTACCCTGCAACATTTGAGAATCACCTACGACCACAAAGGATACTTCTTTACTAACCTACAGAAGTCTTTAGATGCCTAGCCACATTAGGGTGGCTATCACTAACTACACTAACTATAGATGTAGTATTTTCTTTTTCTTTCACACTTCACTAATATAATAATCACTTATCTTTTCTATTTTGTAGTATAAATATAATCAGTATAATCTTTATTTTGAATGGAATTATAATTGTTATTTAAGGAGATATGACCGAGAAGAAAACCTACAAGATCTAAAATTCATCTATCTGAGGTCCAGGTGTAAGGTATGGTTTAACGTGCTGAATCATCTGCTCCATTATAGACCACCCTAATCATAAGATGCAAGACGTAAAAGTGAACACTGGGGGTAAAGGAATTACATTCTGCAGTTGGAATGTTAAGGGAATTAATGAACCCATTAAGAGAGGCAAAGTATTAACTCACCTAAAATCGCTCAAAACAGACATAATTTTCCTCCAAGAGACTCACCTTAAAAAGGAAGCGCAATACAGAATTGAAAAACAAAATGGATTGCCCAAACGTATCATTCCTCATTCACACATAAATCTAGAGGGGTTGCAATTCTAATCCGTAAAGGTATACCTTTCAATCATATATCAACTACAGAAGATACTGATGGTAGATATATCATAGTAGTAGGCGAATTATACTCAAAAAAAGTGACTCTCCTTAATATATATGGACCAAATTTTGATAGTCCACTGTTTTTCAAGAGAATACTTAATATTATTCCAGAATGCACACAAAATAATTTAATAATTGGTGGAGATTTAAATTGTACACTGGATTCATATTTAGATAGATCATCAACTCAAAGAAAGTCAAAATCTCTGTCAAGTGAATTTTTACACTCATATATAAACAATACCAATATTAAGGATATCTGGAGAATTGAAAACCCATCCGGAAGAGAATATTCATTTTACTCATCTGTGCATAAAACTTATTCAAGTATAGATTATTTCTTAGTAGACTCTAAATTAATTCCATTTACTTATAAATCACAATATCATAATATTATAATTTCAGATCATGCCCCATTAACGTTTATGATTAAACTAAACGGAATGGACGAGAAACAGACACAATGGAGACTTAATCCTCAAATCTTAAAAGCACAGGTATGTTGTGAATATCTTGTAAAACAGATTAAGATGTTTTTCGAGGTCAATGACCAACCTGAAATCTCTGCTTCCCTTCTCTGGGAAACATTCAAAGCATTTACACGAGGGGTATTAATCTCCTCTCAGGCATTTCTTAATAAAGAGAATAGAGCTAAACAACAGACATTGGAAATGGAAATAAGGCAATTAGACATAGAAAATGCAAGAGCACCTTCATGGCAAAACATAATAAATAGCTGCATGAAATATAAGTTAAATAAAATATACTCTGACCAAATAATAAAACTTTATCAACACACAAAACAATTACATTTTGAATTTGGTGATAAAACACATAAATTATTGGCACGCCAGCTTCGTAAACTGGATAGGGAAAAATGATTCATAAGATTAGATCAGAAAGATAAAGGGAGAAATCTACACTACTCCCCAAAGATATTAATGACAGATTTTTACAATACTATCAAAATCTTTACTCAACTAAAGTGACACAACAATCAATAGGAATGGAAGCATTTTTATAGAAATGTAACCTTAAAGGCTTAGATCTGCAAGAACAAGAATTATTAGGAGCTGAAATAACGACTAAAGATATTGAAGTCAATTAGATCTTTAATAAATGGAAAGGCCGCCGGCCTTGATGGCCTAAGTTCTGAATTCTATAAAAAAATTTATGATCTGATTTCTCCACGCTTACAAACACTGTATAAACAAGTTTATACTCAACAGCAACTCCCAGAAACTTTAAATGAATCAACAATAATACATACCTAAAACTGATAAGGATCTAGAAGACCTGGCCTCATATAGAGCAATAGCTCTATTAAATACTGATCAGAAAATATTAACCATATAACCATATAACAATTACAGCACGGAAACAGGCCCGCTCGGCCCTTCCAGTCCGTGCCGACCATTTGTTTTCCCCTAGTCCCATCTACCAGGGTACCACTCAGGGCCCACCACCACCCCCTACCCCTCCATTCCCTTCACGTCCATATACCTATCCACTTTTCTTTTAAATGTTAAAATCGATCCTGCCTCCACCACCTCTGCTGGAAGCTCATTCCACACAGCCACCACCCTCTGAGTAAAGAAGTTCCCCCTCACGTTACCCCTAAACTTCTGTCCCTTAATTCTCATGTCATGCCCTCTTGTTTGAATCTTCCCTACCCTCAATGGGAAAAACGTATCCACGTCAACTCTGTCTATCCCTTTCATCATTTTAAAGACCTCAATCAAGTCCCCCTTAACCTTCTGCACTCCAAAGAATAAAGACCTAACTTAACCATATAACCATATAACAATTACAGCACGGAAACAGGCCCTCTCGGCTCTTCCAGTCCGTGCCGACCATTTGTTTTCCCCTAGTCCCATCTACCTGCACTCAGACCATACCCCTCCATTCCCTTCAGTGGGGGCCGCGTCCGCTTATACTATCCACTTTTAGTCTTAAATGTTAAAATCGATCCTGCCTCACCCAATTCTGCTGGAAGCTCATTCCACACAGCCACCCCTCTGAGTAAAGAGGTTTCCCCTCACGTTACCCCTAAACTTCTGTCCCTTAATTCTCATGTCTTGCCCTCTTGTTTGAATCTTCCCTACCCTCAATGGAAAAAAAAAACGTATCCACGTCAACTCTGTCTATCCCTTTAATCATTTTAAAGACCTCAATCAAGTCCCCCCTTAACCTTCTGCGCTCCAAAGAATAAAGACCTAACTTGTTCAACCTTTCTCTGTAACATAGTTGCTGGAACCCTGGCAACATTCTAGTAAATCTCCTCTGTATTCTCTCTATTTTGTTGACATCCTTCCTATAACTAGGCGACCAAAATTATACACCATACTCCAGAATTGGCCTTACCAATGCCTTGTACAATTTTAACATTACTTCCCTACTCCTATATTCAATGCTCTGATTTATATCCTTCTCTCTGGAGAATATCCTTCTCCTTGGTGAATACCGAAGAAAAGAAATTGTTCAATATCTCCCCCATCTCTTTTGGCTCTGCAGATAGCTGTCCATTCTGGTTCTCTAATGGTCCAATTTTACTTCGGAGTCACGTGAGTGACTAAGTGAAGAACCCGCCTCACGCTGGCAAACGGCATTACGTCGACGCTGACGGCGGAAGGAGGAGCTGCAGTAAGGAGCAGCTCCTCGCAGCGGTCGGAACGGCCCCGCAGGTAAGTGCAGCAAAGTCTGGTGTTTTTAAACGTACGCTGGGTGGGTCCAGCAGTAAAAATAAAGTAAAATAAAAAAGGTCAGAGTCACGTTAAAGTGCTGTTTAGCACAGATTAAATGAAAGAAATGGAGAAATCGGCAAAGAAAAATTCGCGGGGTAAAGAGAGCTATCCCGGGGTGAAAATAAAAATACGGGAAAAAAAGCTAGTGCGGATCCGGTTCCGATACCGGTGGCCGCTGATATTACCCGTTATGTGAGTTCTAGATTCTCAGAAGATAATAACCACGGAGAGAAATGCTCCTAAAAATGTAAAAGAAATCTGAGGGCCCGTGGTTCTGATGACTCTTGATACTGAAAGTCCTCCAGATAATTAACTATATGGAACTAATAATGGAGCATATGGGAGAAAGTTCTCCAAAAAATTATGAGACTAGGGTCACAGTACCCAGAAGCTTCCAAAAAAGCCCTGAGGGTTTAATTATTCTGATATGGCTGTGGGCCTAATTGGGAGTTGGAACTCTGGACCCAGGATTTGGGCCGAAGGAAAAAGTCTCATGGGATGAAATCCCAATTGATTTAGGGCTGCAGAAGGCAGACCCTGCTGATGGTGATTGCATTTGAAAACACACCACAAAATAAAAGAAAGGGCCAAATGTGCCTGAGATAGCAAAAGAATTTGCTATATATGAAGGAAGTGGTGAGGCTATGGAAGAAAACCTAGCTGCCAACATTAATATATGGTATCTCACCAACTTCATGATTCTGTGATGATTGAAACATCAGAAGTATAAACGCACAGGAAATTGTGCCTCATTGAAAGTGCCTACGGTTTATCCGTTGATTTGGGCATCCATGACCCCAAATATGAGAGCTCAAGAAGTGAGGTTCAAAAATCTCAACAAATTATTTGCTGCCATTATGGCTTTTGGGGAGATGGATAAGTTTAAAAAAGAGGGCCTATTGTGCAAATTCTTTCTATAAAATTATTGTATGAGGAAAATGGCTATTCGGCCCATATTTCACCCAAGGTTTTTGCAAGCTTGTGTGGTTCGAGCAAGTGGTGTTCAAGCTCCTGGTTATCTGTTTGGAGTAAATCTGCCTAAATTATTAAAAATTGGATGAAGAAGCTAAAAAATTTTAACTGCATGAAACCTTCATCTTAGGACAAAAAAGGTTAATTTTCGCCCAGAAGGGGATTTGATTTGGAAATAAAGGCAGAAATATGTCAAGGAATATTATTGTACTGCACAGCCAATACTTACCCGTATTCGAGGGGGGGGGAAAAGGAGACCACCACGCTCATATGGAGATGTATTAAAGACTTGTTCTTATCTTTTAAAGAAACTGCGGATTAATCTCCAGTTGGAGGGAGATTACAAAAGTTTTATAAAGACCTGGCTTACTATTATTTCTGATCGGTTTATTTTTACAAGCAGTTTTCAGGAACCACTATTACATTTAAAGAAGGGGTTAATCCTCCAGTACAGATAAACTGCCTATGCTTTCGTGTTTACTGCAATTGGGAAAAAGCAGAGATTAATGTGAGGAAATTGACAAATTATCTGAAAAGGGGTTATTGAAAAAACTTATGAACACGAGCATCAATTGTGTCTAAGATATTTCAAAAGACATAAAAAGATGGTGATTGCAGAATATTCTGGACTTACAGATCTAATAAGTGTAGAATACAAATGTTTAATTGAAAACAATTAATACTGTAAGATATTTAATATCAGCTGGAGTTGTTATATGGCTACGATTGATTTGAAAAGACGCCTATTATTTCTGTACCAATACATCAGTTTCTGGAGTTTGGTGGTACTTAAAATTTAATTGGCTGGGACAATTATGGCAGTTTAAAGCTTTGCCAAATGGATTGAGTTCAGCTTCTAGGCTCTTTACTAAACTGTTGAAAACCAGTTTTAGCCCAATTAAGAGTCAAAAACACATCGTTATGGCTTATCTCGATGACATTCTAATCATTTATTTTTTACGGCAATCAAGAGTCAGCTGAGAATTAGTTTTCAGTACAAAAGCTTTGTTTAAAGCTAGGGTTTCTTGATTCATCCAATTAAATTCCAGCTGCAGCCAGCACAATCAATTAACTATTTGGAGTTTGTGTAATTAACTCAGAAACTATGTTAATACTTTACCAACAAAGATAAGTTGATGATTTTTGGTGACTTGTAATAATCTCATTCACAAAACTTATCCTTCCATCCGAAAAATAGCGAAAAACTATTGGTAAACTAGTATAGCAGCTTTTCCTGCAGTAGAATTTGGTCCATTACATTATCAAAATCTTCAAAGGGACAAAATAGAGCTCTCAAAGAGAGGGCAGGCCACTTTGATAGGTCTATGCAATTAACAAAAGAAGTTTTGTTTGAATTACCATGGTGGGTTTTAAAAATATCCCACAAGCTGCTAAAAACATTCTGATTAAACAGCCTGAATTTGTTTATAAATAGATGGGCTAATGCTCTCGGATGTGGGGGTAACAGATTCATCCTCCAGTTGTGGAGGTAGATGGAAAGTCCAAGAAGAAAGTTTCTTCAAACTTATGGTATTAACTATTTATGAGTTATTGGTTGCTTTCTATAGTCTAAAAAGCATATTGCTGTTCAAAAAGGGTCTACATGTATTAATACAGTTAGACAATAAAATGGGCTGTTGCATATATTTAATCACATGGGGGAGTCAGATCAGTCTCATGTGATTGTCTGGGTCAATGAAATATGGCAATGGTGTATTGATCGCCAAATTTTGATTTCAGCAAACTACATTACCAGGTAAAGACAATGTGGTGGCAGATAAAAGATCAAGGATATTTAAAGATAACACAGAATGGATGCTTAATCCAGCAATATTTAAGAATATTGTAACTCAAATTTGGTTTACCAGAAATTGATTTGTTTGCAACAGGCTTAATCATCAATTGCCTAAAATATGTGTCTTGGGAAACACGATCCAGATGCAGTCGCAGTAGATGCTTTTTCATTGAACTGGGGGAATATGTTCTTTTATGCTTTTCCACCTTTTGCTTTGGTTCAGCAATGTCTGAAGGAAATAGAACAAGATACTGCCACAGGATTGTTGGTAGTTCCAAATTGGCCAACACTACCTTGGTTCCCATTTAATGCTGAATAGATTAAGAACCATATCTGTCAATTCCTAACTGTAGTGATATCTTGATTAATCCAGTAACCAAGGAAAATTTATGCAATTATATGCATATATGAATTTATTAATCTGCAGGTTTTGACCAGACCACTACAGGAGCTGGGAATGTCGGACAAAACTATGGAGGTTATAGTCGCATCATGGCGAGATAACACACAAAAACAATATATGACACATAATTAAGAAATGGAAGAATTTTGCACACAGTCAAAATATTTATGATACGGTGAATATTGCATGTTTGATATTGTGATACTGTGATATTGCATGGAAAATGTATTGGTGCTCTTGCTAAAATTGCATTTGAGCAACATTTAAGTTACAGTGCCACTAACACTGCACGCAGTGCCTTATCATCTTATTTAGGACTTATGCTGACCAGAAATCAATTGGATCACATCCACTAATATCTAGATTCATGAAAGGAATCTTTTAATATTAATCCACCCAAACCTAGATACACAGAGATTTGGGATGTGAGCATTGTACTTACCTTACTTAGACAGTGGACTCCAATTGAAGGATTGTCATTGGAAAGATTAACATTCAAATTAATAATATTAATGTCATTGGTTTCAGCTCAAAGAGTGCAAACTTTACAAATGTTGCGTTTTAGACTGTATGCATGTGACTACAGATAACATTGTGTTCTATGTTTACGATCTGATCAAACAAAGCAGACCCAGGGAGATCTGGAGCTAAGGTAACCTTTCAAGCATTAATCCTATTTGATCCTACTTTGTGTGTGGTTAAACATTTGGATCAATATGTTAAAGTTACTGAAACTCTTCGAGGGAAATGAAAAAATGTTAATGATTACGTAAAAAGCCACACACAAAAGCTTCAGTTCAAACTATCTCAAAATGGTTGAAACAGGTGTTGCTTTTAGCAGAAGTAGACACTGATGTGTTCAAATCTCACTCCACCAGGGCTGCAGCTACGTCCGCGGCGAAGGTGCGGGACGTACCACTCGAGCATATTTAAAAAATCGCAGGGTGGAGTAAAGAAGAAACTTTTTCAAAGTTCTACAATAAACCTGTTCACACTATGACAAGCTTTGGCCACGCGGTGTTGGGATCAATATAATCACCTGCTTTGTATACTATTGATTACTATAACCAATTATGTAGTCACTTATATCTTTTACCACTTGTAATCATTCCCTCGGATATAAGGAGGGTTATTATATGTTCTTTAAACCATTATAAAGTTAATTATGGAAAAGAACTAATATTAGTCTGGTTTTCTCATGTATGTATTTACTTAGCCGGACCTGTCGTACTAATTAAATACTACGACATAAAAAACACAGAAAGCTTTTTAAATCTTCACGTAGTCACTCACGTGACTCCGAAATAAAATAGTAAGATTAAACGAGAACTTACCAGTTCGAAGTTTGATCGTTATTTTATGAGGAGTTACGATGAGGGATTACGTGCCCTCCACTCCCACCCTCATAAAATAAATGATCAATCTGGTAGTTCTAAGTCTTTTATGAGCCTTACTATGTTACTTCGGCTATTTGGTGTTCTGTGTTTTTCATGCCGCTGCTTTGAAGTATGCCGTTTGCCAGCGTGAGGCGGGTTCTTCACGTAATCCCTCATCGTAACTCCTCATAAAATAACGATCAAACTTCGAACTGGTAAGTTCTCGTTTAATCTTACTATTTTATCCCTCGTTATCCTTTTGCTATTAATATAGCTGTAGAAACCCTTTGGGTTTACTTTCACCTTTCTTGCCAAAGCAACCTCATATCTTCTTTTAGCCTTCCTAATTTCTTTCTTAAGATTCTTTTTACATTCTTTATACTGCTCTAGCACCTCATTTACTCCATGCCTCCTATAATTATTGTAGATATCTCACTTTTTTCGAAACAAGTGTCCAATTTCCCTTGAAAACCATGGCTCTTTCCAATTTTTACTATTTCCTTTCAACCTAACAGGGACATAAAGATTCTGTACTCTTACAATTTCCCCTTTAAATGTCCTCCACTTCTCTTCTACATCCTTCCCATGAAACAAAGTGTCCCAATTCACTCCTTTAAAATCCTTACGCATTCCCTCACAGTTAGCTTTTCTCCAATCAAAAATCTCCACCCTAGGTCCAGTACTGAACTAAAATCCTATCTTATAGAATGAGCTTAGTAATTAACAAATTAATACACTCTGATCAAACAGGTTTTATCCCAAAACGTCACTCATTTTATAATCTTAGACGATTGTTTAATATTATATATTCAAATAGAATTGCTGATGCAGACCTAGCAATTATATCGCTATATGATGAAAAAGCCTTCGATCAAGTAGATTGGCCATATTTATTTTCAGTGATGGAAAAATTTCAAATGGGAGAGAAGTACTGTGCATGGGTTAAATTATTATATTCTAACCCATCAGCTAGAATACTAACAAATCAAATGTTATCAACTAAATTTAATCTTTCCAGTGGTTGTAGACAAGGATGTTCGTTATCTCCATTATTATTCGCTTTAGCAATTGAACCACTCGCAGAAAATGTCAGATCTAATCCAGAAATACATGGGTACAATACTAAAGATACAATGAATAAAATTTCTCTATATGCAGATGATGTACTAATATATATTACAAAGCCAGAAATTAGTATTCCAAATTTATTAAATCTAATAACTCAATTCGGTCAGTTCTCAGGATATAGAATTAATTGGAATAAAAGCGAAATCATGTCAATAACGGATCACAATTTACATATACTACAACAATCACCTTTTAAAATAGTTGAAGAAAAATGTAAATATCTAGGTATTTATGTAACTAAGGGGTATAGTTCTTTATTTAAATCAAATTTCCCACTTTTACTGAATAAATTAAATAAGAATATTCAATACAGGAAAACACTTCCTATTTCAATGTTCGGTAGAATTAATGCTATAAAAATGATTTTTCTGCCGCAATGACTGTACTTATTTCAGTCAATCCCGATATATATTCCAAAATCTTTTTTTTTAAAGTAGACTACTGTTACAAGTTTCATCTGGGATTACAAGAATCATAGAATAAATAAAAAACATTTATGTAAATCAAAGATTAATGGAGGTTTAGCTCTACCAAATTTTTTGTTTTATTTTTGGGCAGTTTATATTAAAAACATGAATTTTTGGCTGGAAGAAATGGATCAACAACCAGAATGGTTAAGGATGGAAAAGGAGGATTGTCTACCTTTTGAAATCGGTTCGATTATATTTGCACCAACAAAATTGCACAAAAAAACCTATGGGGAAAACCCTATAACATATAGTGGTACACGAATCTAGAAACAACTTAAAAAGGCTTTAAAACTGGATAATATACTACTCTGTCTCCCTATTGTAAACAATCCCTTATTCAAACTTTCCATGCTGGATAAAGGCTTTATACAATGGAAAAATTATGGAATCAAAAAGATGGAACACCTTTATAAGAAAGGCACTTATCTTTCATTTCAGGAACTGCAACAGATTTATGGATTACACTCAAATAATTGTGTCCGATATCTACAACTCAGAGATTATGTTAAATCAAATAGGATTATAGGAATAAGGAACCAGAAATCCTTGATGAATGTCTGAATAAGCATCCTAATACAGAAAAATTAACAACTTATATTTACAACACCCTTTTAGATAGCGAGATACGATCGACGGAATCATATAGACATGGGAAAATGAAATAAATCAACCCATAACGAAAGATAAATGGGACAAAAGTTTACAATATATACATCAATGCTCGCTAAACTCCAGACATGCTTTAATACAATTTAAAGTATTACATAGATTACATTACTCCAAAGTTACATTAAATAGAATCTTTCCACAGATATCCTCTACCTGCGATAAATGTCAACATCCAGAGGCTAATTTAACACATACTTTTGCAAATTGTATAAAAATTAAGAATTTCTGGATTGAGATTTTTAGAATAACTTCTGAAGTTATTAATACTAAACTGGATCCGGACCCAAAATTAATAATACTTGGAACATCAGAACAAAGTTTAACTCTTACAACAAGTCAAATTTCCTAGATTACAGTATAATAATTGGGAAGAAATTAATATTAAAATTTTGGAAAGGCCCTGTATCCCCCACAACTAAAATGTGGATTACGGAAATGTCGGAGACCCTACACCTGGAAAGAATCAGACTTGCCCTAATGGACAAACAAGAAGTTTTCGTTAGAATATGGTCTTCTTTCATTGATTACTTAAAAGGGTAGAATGGTTCGGCAGGGAACCCTAACTGAAACTTGGACTCAGGATTAGATGAAAAGTTATATTTTATATTCCTTGATCTTATCTCCTATGATGTATTAATCATAATCTTTATGATTTTCTTTTTTGATGTTGATTTTTATTTTATTTTTCTTTCTGTTCTCCTCTCTTTAAAAAAAAATATTAGTCAAAATGATTCACTTGACAATATTAATAATGTATGACCGTTGTACATGAAATATTGCTATCATAACAACTTGTTGTACATGAAATATTGCTATCATAACAACTACAGAGTTGACGTGGATACGTTTTTCCCATTGAGGGTAGGGAAGATTCAAACAAGAGGGCATGACATGAGAATTAAGGGACAGAGGTTTTGGGGTAACGTGAGGGGGAACTTCTTTACTCAGAGGGTGGTGGCTGTGTGGAATGAGCTTCCAGCAGAAGTGGTGGAGGCAGGATCGATTGTAACATTTAAAAGTAAAGTGGATAGGTATATGGACGTGAAGGGAATGGAGGGGTATGGTCTGAGTGCAGGTAGATGGGACTAGGGGAAAACAAATGGTCGGCACGGACTGGAAGGGCCGAGAGGGCCTGTTTCTGTGCTGTAATTGTTATATGGTTATATGGTTATATAACATGTGCTTGCTAAGTCACTGTCTACATACTCAAATAAAAATATATATTTAAAAACAAAAAAAAGAAAATGGGATTCTGATTCTCCAGTACCTTGGTTAGGTCTGGATGAGGTCCCTAGAGCAAGATAAAATGCTCCAAACTCTAATCAGTCAAGGGTTCTAAAGACCCATGAGATTCTAAGGCAGGCTCCAAAGGAGTTTCCATACACTAAGTATGGTGCCTATAAAGAATAAGAATCTCATTCACCAGTGCCTTGTTTAGGTCTGGATGAAGTACTTAGAGCAAGATAAAATGCTCAAAATTCTAAATAATTAAGGGTTTTAAGACCCATGAGATTCTAAGGCAGGCTCCGAAAGGAGTTTCCATACACTGAGTATGGTGCCTATGAAAAATGAGAATCTCATTCACCAGTGCCTTATTTAGGCCTGGATGAAGTCTCCTAGAGCAAAGACTTGGGAGTACCACGGCAGGATGAAACTGACCCAGAAGCTGGTGTCTCTACTTATGTGTATACACCAGAGCACAATAGAAATGCTCCGGGTGTTCCCGATATAGCACCAAATTTTGCTATATCGGTATGGACTGGTGAGGCTATGGATGAACCTGGCGGCCAACATTATTTGGTTTCTCACCTACTCCAAGAAACTGTTATGACTGAAACAGTAAAAAAATATGTAAAAATATATAAAACACCCATCTATTGTGCCTCGCTCAGGGTGCCAACAGTAACTCAGTAATTGGGCACCCATGAGTGTAACAATGCGAGGACAGGAAATGCGTTCCAGCATGTCCTCTAGCTGATACTCAGTTGGCATCACTTCATTTGGGGAAGGCATACATGGGTCGATAATACTTTTAAGACATGCTTGCATTACTCTGCAATGCATATTCAAACCCAATTGTATGATGAAAATTGCCATTTGGCTAACATTATACTCCAAAATTGCAGGATTATGTGGGCAAGCTATAACCAGATTTATGATTGATGAAAAAACTGCCCAAAAATTAAGGATATGTGCCTTATAAAACGTCTCATCCCTGCTTTGAGAAAACAAACAGGTTAAATATGAACCCCTATATTAATAGAAGGGATCTTTAGATTAATTTACAGAAGTATAGAAACATTTTCCATCACACATGGAATTCTGGGAAACAACCTCTGTTGGTTGTAAGATTACAATTGTTTTGTAATTGTGCATTAAATCTGATTGGGTTGGTGTTTGAATGTACCAGGAACTCGTCAGGTAGAGATAAAATATCTAAAAGGCTAGCTCCTCGACAGCGGTAGGTACGGAACCGGCAGGTAAGTGCAGTTGAAAAACTTTTAGGGTCTGGAAAACACCGTGCCTGGTGTATTGAACCAGGTTTTAAAATGAATTTAAAAACAAAAAATAAATAAAAGTTAAAATAGAACAAAAATACTCTGTATAAAACAACAGAGTTTAAAAAAAAAAAAAGAACGTCCTGGGGGAATACCCAGCGATCGGGACGGGAGATTAATTACGGAGCCGGTTCCGATACTGGTGATCGTTAAAATTACGTTAGAAAGATTTTTTAGTCGCTCCACAAACTTTTGGCGGGGGGGGGGGGGGGGGGGGGGGAATTTTATAAAGTCAGAAAGGCCATAATTTAAAAAATTTAATAAAAGGCCTTCAGACTAAAAAAGTTTTATGGCTTGGAAAAATAATGGAAAAAAGATTCCAAAAAATAAAAATAAAGTAAATAAAGAATTCAAGCCAAAAAGGGTTAAATGGCCCAAAAACGTCCCCTAACCTACCCTAAAGGGGTTTCATATATTAATATATATGATGAAATATGGTGGGAATATCTACCTCAGATATATTTGAAGGTAGTCTCCTTGAGGAAAAACTCAGGAGTAACAAGGGCAGTAAAATGGAAAACTGACCCTAAAAATGCACTGATAGTGGTGGCTGGTCATGAAGTACCCACCACAGCACCAGTAAAATATATATATATATATATATACAGGTGTAAGTACAACACCTGAATAAGAAGTGAGGCCATGGAAAATAACCATGGAGACCAAAATTAATTGGTCTCTCACTAAAGCTGTTATGATTAAAACAGCAGAATAATAATAAAACTTTTTATGTTTTATTTAAGTACACTTCAGCACTAAATATATATAGAAGTGTACTAGGTTTGATACCTGAATGTATGAGTGAGGCCATGAAAAGTAAATATGGAAAAAAAAATTAATTGGCTTCACCAAAGCTGTTATGGTGAAACAGCAGAATATGATAAAACCTTTAAGTTTATAAAGATATCAACGGTGAATCCGGTTATGATATCCATGTCTCAATTAGATGAGATATAATGAAATACGATTTTAAAAGTATTTCAAACTGGTGCATGGCATTTCCATTCAATGGAAAACAAATAAAATATTGTGCAAATAACCAATACATTTAAAATGAAATAAATTGCCATCGGTTTGTGGAGCTCAATGGGAAGAAATATATAATATTAATTTACCAAATCTGCACTCTAGATTTGCAGATCATTACAAATCAGGTTATGTTAAACTCCTGATTATCATGGAATGAAACCTGCCTTATGATAAATCAAAAATATTGATTACAAAGGAACAGACTACTGATCTTTAAACTTTGGGGGGAAAAACTATGATCCAATGAAAGATTTGATAATGGATCAAAACAATGGCAGAAGTATGGTATAATCCAACATAGCCTTATCCAAACCCATATAATTGGAAAAAGAAGGCTTGAAGTACGTTGAAGAGGTGCAAATAACTTGTTACAAAATAAGTTCATGAAATCTCCAATTGTGGGGGATTACAGGTGTATCATGATCATTAATTTAATATAACTAAGAAAGGATTGGTTCACCTGTATAAGAAAACCTTAAAAATTGATTTTAGGTTTGCACCCAAAAGTAACTCCAATAAAGAAGGGGTACGTACATATATATATATATATATTATAAAATTACCTCAGTGTAAAGATTTGATGGTATAAACCATACAAAACATCATTTTATATACACTTTCACAGTGTAAGAACATTTTATTAAAATGGAAACATCTTGAACATTGAAATACAGTTGTTATTAACAAATTGCTAATCAATATTACAGGTGCTTGAAATTAATTAAAATGGGTCAAGCTGTGCAAGTTAAAACATTGTCTAAAGGATTAAAACCAGTTCAAGGCTGTTAAACAGAATACTGGAAGAACAATTGTGCTGATAAAAAGATCAGCACTTGCACTAATGAGGACATGGTCATGGGTTATCTTGATCACATTTAAATTGGAAGGTTATAAAGAGTCAGCTGCAAATTAGTGCTGCAATTACAAACCTGTTGGAAGGCAAGGACCTGACCCATCACATAAAGCGTATGCTTAGGCATTAATAAAATATTCATAAATTACTATTCTGAATTTAGGGGTAATTCAGCACCATAAGAGGGGGAAAATTGTTCCATGATACAAATATGTCTCATTGTTTTGTTGACATACATTGTCCCTCCATTAGAGAGGCCCACAGGAGCCGTTGGAGGAAGTGAAGGAGGGGGAGGAGCGACACCCGACCGGTAAGGTTAAAAATCGAGCGCGGGGCTTGCTTTTCCAGAGGCCCACAGGAGCCGTTGGAGGAAGTGAAGGAGGGGGAGGAGCGACACCCGACCGGTAAGGTTAAAAATCGAGCGCGGGGCTTGTTTTTACAGAGGCTTACCCAAATCCATAACGTTCCATTTGGAGAAGTGGGTTTATTTTTGAGGAAGCCGCTGATTGGTGGAAGAGGACCCGAGGAAGCAGCTGATTGGGTGCAACCCCGGGTTTACTATTTTACATTTCTGCCTTCTGGGAGTGAGGGATTCTGGGAGTTAGGGATTCAGTTTTTAGTAGTAAAGTTTAAAGGATAAGTTTTTGTGTTTTTTTTAGTAATTTGGGAGTAAGGTATGGCAGTAGAGATTGGCCCCGTGGTTTGTTCAGCCTGCAACATGTGGGGAGATCAGGGAGATGGTCGGTGTCCCTGGTGACTACGTTTGCAGGAAGTGTGTCCAGCTGCAGCTCCTGGCAGAACCGCATTGAACGATTGGAACTGCGGCTGGATTCATACTGGAGCATCCACGATGCGGAGAAAGTCGTGGATAGCACGTACAGTGAGTTGGTCACAACCGCAGGCAAAAATGTAGGAGGACAAGAAGGGAACGGGTGGCCAATAGCCAGCAAAGCAGGTAGGCAGGTAGTGCAGGAGTCCCCTGTGGTCATCTCCCTCCTAAACAGGTATACCATTTTGGATACTGTTGAGGGGAGATGGCTCATCAGGGGAATGCAGCAGCAGCCAGGTTCATGGCACCATGGGTGGCTCTGCAGCACATGAGGGGGGAAAAAAAGAGGGGAAGGGCAATAGTAATAGGGGATTCAATTGTCAGGGGAATAGATAGGCGTTTCTGCGGCCGCAAACGAGACTCCAGATGGTATGTTGCCTCCCTGGTGCAAAGGTCAGGGATGTCACTGAACGGCTGCAGAACATTCTGGAGGGGGAGGGTGAACAGCCAGTTGTCGTGGTGCATGTTGGCACCAACGAATAGGTAAAAAAAGGGATGAGGTACTACAAGGTGAATTTAGGGAGCTAGGAGATAAACTTAAAAGTAGGACCTCAAAGGTAGTAATCTCCGGATTACTACAAGTACCACAGGCCAGTCAGAGTAGAAATAGGAGGATAATGCAAATGAATACGTGGCTTGGAAAGTGGGTGCAAGGGGGAGGGATTCAAATTTTTAGGGCACTGGGACCAGTTCTGGGGTAGGTGGGACCGGTACAAACAGGACAGTTTGCACCTGGATTGGAATGGAACCAATGTTCTTGGGGGAGTGTTTGCTAGTGCTGTCGGGGAGGATTTAAACTAATGTGGCAGGGGGGATGGGTACAAGAGCAGAGAGGCAGGAGGGTGTAAAATGAGGGTAGAAGCATTAGGTAGCAAGGTGAAAGGTAAAAGTGGCAGGCAGACAAAACCAGGGCAAAAATCAAAAAGGGCCACTTTTTCAGCAAAATTGTATAAGGGGTAATGCGTTGTAAAAGACAAGCCTGAAAGGCTTTGTGTCTCAATGCAAGGAGTATCGTAATAAGGTGGACGAGTTGAACGTGCAGATAGATATTAATGATTATGATATAGTTGGGATCACGGAGACATGGCTCCAGGGTGACGAATAGGCTGGGAGCTGAACATCCAGGGATATTCAATATTCAGGAGGGATAGAGAGAAAGGAAAAGGAGGTGGGTAGCGTTACTGGTTAGAGAGGAGATTAAAGCAATGGAAAGGAAGGACATTAGCTTGGAGGATGTGGAATCGGTATGGGTAGAGCTACAAAAACACTAAGGGGCAGAAAAACGCTGGTGGGTGTTGTGTACAGGAACCTAACCAGTAGCAGAGAAGTTGGGGATGGTATCCAAAACGGGAAATTAGAAATGCGTGCGACAAAGGCAAAACAGTTATAAATGGGTGACTTCAATCTACATATAGATTGGGTTAATCAAATTGGCAGCGGGGTGGGCTGCGAGGAAGAGGATTTTTTGGAATGTATGCGGGATAGTTTATCTAAATCAACATGTAGAGGAACCAACGAGAGAGCAGGCTATTTTAGACTGGGTTTTGAGTAATGAGGAAGGGGTAATTAGCCGTCTTGTTTGTACGTGCCGCCCTTGGGCAAGAGTGACCATAATATGGTTGAGTTCTTCATTAGGATGGAGAGTGACATTGTTTAATTCAGAAACAATGGTTCTGAACTTAAAAGAAAGGTAACTTGAGGGTATGAGACGTGAATTGGCCAAGATTGACTGGCAATTAATTCTAAAAGGGTTGACGGTGGATATACAATGGAAGACATTTAAAGACTGCATGGATGAACTACAAAATTGTTCATCCCAGTTTGGCAAAAGAATAAATCGGGGAAGGTAGTGCATCCGTGGATAACAAGGGAAATCAGGGATAGTATCAAAGCAAAGGATGATGCGTACAAAGTAGCCAGAAAAAGCAGCATACCAGAGACTGGGAGAAATTCAGAGACCAGCAGAGGAGGACAAAGGGCTTTAATTAGGAAAGGAAAATAGATTATGAAAAAAACTGGCAGGAACATAAAAACTGACTGAAAAAGTTTTTATAGAATATGTGAAGAGAAAGAGGTTAGTTAAAACAAATGTAGGTCCCTTGCAGTCAGAAACAGGTGAAGTTGATCATGGGGAACAAGGATATGGCGGACCAATTGAATAACTACTTTGTTCCGTCCTTCACTAAGGAAGACATAAATAATCTGCCTGAAATAGCAGGGGGACTGTGGGTCAAAGGAGGAATTGAGTGAAATCCAGGTCAGTCGGGAAGTGGTGTTGGGTAAATTGAATAGATTAAAGGCCGATAAATCCCCAGGCCAGATAGCTGGCATCCCAGAGTACTTTAAGGAAGTAGCTCAGGAAATAGTGGATGCATTAGTGATAATCTTTCAAAACTCTTTAGATTCTGGAGTAGTTCCTGAGGATTGGCGGGTAGCAAATGTAACTCCTCTTTTTAAGAAGGGAAGGAGAGAGAAAACGGGAATTACAGACCAGTTAGTCTAACATCGGTAGTGTGGGAAACTGCTAGAGTCAGTTATTAAAGATGGGATAGCAGCACATTTGGAAAGTGGTGAAATCGTTGGACAAAGTCAGCATGGATTTACAAAAGGTAAATCATGTCTGACGAATCTTGTGGAATTTTTTCGAGGATGTAACTAGTAGCGTGGTGGATAAGGGAGAACCAGTGGATGTGGTATATCTGGACTTCCAGAAGGCTTTCGACAAGGTCCCACATAAAGATTAGTATACAAACTTAAAGCATACGGTATTAGGGGTTCAGTATTGATGTGGATAGAGAATCTGGCTGGCAAACAGGAAGCAAAGAGTAGGAGTAAACCAGGTCCTTTTCCACAATGGCAGGCAGTAACTAGTGGGGTACCGCAGGGCTCAGTGCTGGGACCCCAGCTATTTACAATATATATTAATGATCTGGATGAGGGAATTGAAGGCAATATCTCCAAGTTTGCGGATGACACTAAGCTGGGGGGCAGTGTTCGCTGTGAGGAGGATGCTAGGAGACTGCAGGGTGACTTGGATAGGCTGGGTGAGTGGGCAAATGTTTGGCAGATGCAGTATAATGTGGATAAATGTGAGGTTTGGTGGCAAAAACAGGAAAGCGGACTATTATTTAAATGGTGGCCGATTGGGAAAAGGGGAGATGCAGCGAGACCTGGGTATCATGGTACACCAGTCATTGAAAGTAGGCATGCAGGTGCAGCAGGCAGTGAAAAAAGCGAATGGTATGTTAGCTTTCATAGCAAAAGGATTTGAGTACAGGAGCAGGGAGGTTCTACTTCAGTTGTACAGGGTCTTGGTGAGACCACACCTGGAGTATTGCGTGCAGTTTGGTCTCCAAATCTGAGGAAGGACATTATTGCCATAGAGGGGAGTGCAGAGAAGGTTCACCAGACTGATTCCTGGGATGTCAGGACTGTCCTTATGAAGAAAGACTGGATAGACTCGGTTTATACTCTCTGGAATTTAGGAGATTAAGAGGGATCTTATAGAAACTTACAAAATTCTTAAGGGGTTGGACAGGCTAGATGCAGGAAGATTGTTCCCGATGTTGGGGAAGTCCAGGACAAGGGGTCACAGCTTAAGGGATAAGGGGGAAATCCTTTAAGACCGAGATGAGAAAGACTTTCTTCACACAGAGAGTGGTGAGTCTCTGGAACTCTCTGCCACAGAGGGTAGTTGAGGCCAGTTCATTGGCTATATTTAAGAGTGAGTTGGATGTGGCCCTTGTGGCTAAGGGGATCAGAGGGTATGGAGAGAAGGCAGGTACGGGATACTGAGTTGGATGATCAGCCATGATCATATTGAATGGCGGTGCAGGCTCGAAGGGCTGAATGGCCTACTCCTGCACCTAATTTCTATGTTTCTATGTTTCTATTAGGAAAGGAGTAAATAAAGCTCCAAAAGAAGGAATACAGAAGCTTATAAGAATATGTATGCCTTTGTGAGAGGCTTATGCAAATATCAAATGATATGTTATCATTATTAAAGTAATGTTAAAAAAAAAAAGGTTCACAAGCTGCTTCAACTATAAGCTTAGCAGCTGTTGCAAACTGAAGCAAGTGTTACAGATGATGGACAGCTTCTGTGAATATTTGGGTAAAGATAAGAATATTATCTATTCTTATAAAAATAATTGATACGTCTCTTGTTGGGACTACGGACAATAATACCAGGTGAGCATAAATGGATTGTCCTAAGAAATTTCTCCAAACATTTGTATTAATTATTGAAGTATAAGGAGTTATGGATTAATTATCGATTGTTCTATTATGGAAGTGTTCATGTCATATCAAGGTGAACAATACCACGGCTGTGGCATATGTTAAAACACACAAGATAAGTAAAATAATAATCATGGGATTATCTGAGTAAACAGATGTGGCATATCTCTAAGGAAGAGACAATGGTATCGGAGACAACAAATTAAGGGAGGAAAACACATTGTCATTAATATGGATTACTTACGATTAATCTGGTTGCATACAGATTAAATCTTTCAAAAATCTTTCAAATGTTCTCGTGGGCAAACCAAGAACAGGAAAGGTGGATGCTTTTCTTTCAATTACATGAGAAAAGATGTTCTTTTATGTTCCTCATTTTTGTTTGATAGGACAGTGTCTGATGAAAATGTAGCGGGACACTGCCAGAGGCATTTTGGTGGCCCAAAACGGATCCTTCATGGTTTTAATAAATATTGAGTGATGTTGAACCACTTGTGATGATTCATAGTTGCAGTAATTTATTAAAGTCTGAGGAGGGGTCTCGACCCGGGGGTCTCGTCGCCTGTCTCCTTCGCTCCTTGGATGCTGCTGCACCCCGGGTTCTTCAGTTTTTTGTGTAACTCTGCAGTGATTTATTGTTGTACAAAGGCATCCATGACATTAAAATATGAATTTGACTATCTGCAGGTTGACCAGACCATTACAACAGTTTGAATGGTCAAAGAAGTCTAGGAATGTTTAACTAATATAACAACATAACCCAAAAAATAATTATGTATAAAAGAAGTGTTATACCTGAAATTTTGCAGAAATAAGTTTTAAAAAACAATATTTTGTTATAAGAAATTGGAAGTCTGTAATGTATACAGTAAAGTTATTTTGTCATATTAGATTTATGTGAGTTCCTTGTGGATTGCATTTTTTCTGAGTATCTAATTGATAGAGCCAATAATAGGGCTCAGAGTGTTATTCGTCCTATTAACGGACAATATACTGAGCAAGAAGTTATCGGGTGCATTCGTAATATCCGATATGGAAAGGATATAAATGTAGATATAAATATAAAATATAGATATGTATATATAATCTTCCAAAATTGTAATACATAAGTCGGGAAGATCAATAGTCCCTGAATTGCCTAGGCAATGGACTCTAAATTCTATCAATGATTCAAAAAAGTTAACATTAAAAGTAATAATGCTGATGACTTTAGTATCAACATAAGAGTGCAAAATTGCAAATATTACGTTATAATTGCATGTGGATACAGATTACATTATCATATATGTTTTGAATTTACCAAACAAAGCACACCAAGAAGAGCTGAAACCAAGGTAAACCTATAAGCATATCCTGTCGGCCTTAAGTTGTGTGTGGGTGTGTGAACATTGATGAAATATGTTGAAGTAGGTAAGAGTCTCTGTGGTGATGAGACAGCACTACTTATTACACACAAATAACCACATTAGGTTTCAGTAAAAACCTGATGGTTCTAGAGGAATGTATTATAGATGGTTAGAAATTGAATAACACTCAGTGGAACTAGACACTGAAATGTGGAAAAATCACTCTGTTAATGAGGTAGATACATTCACAGGAATGGCACAGGATGAGCCACTCGAGCAAAGATGCAAGGCCGCAGGAGGGTGTAAATTAAATGTTAAAGTAAAAGGAACCAGTCATGGTGTCAGGTTTGGATACCCCACACGGAGTGTTGGGTTCTCTATAATTGTTGCTTTGTTCATACCATCAAATATACATATCAATTGATATTTTGTGATAAACTTGCCTTTCATATGGAAAGGGCATTACTTTTTTCTTTATAATGTGAAATAATTTATCACATAACTTTTGGCAATGTTTGGGGAAAAATGTTTATTCGCTCGTTACTGTGTTGAATGAGCCTGGACTGTCGTATGGATAAAATTCTACGACATGAAAAACACAGAAGCTTCAAACTCTTCACGTAGTCACTCACGTGACACCGAAGTAAAATAGTAAGATTTAAACGAGAAATCTTACCCAGTTCGAAGTTTGATCGTTATTTTATGAGGAGTAACGATGAGGGATTACGTGCCCTCCACTCCCGACCCTCATAAAATAAATGATCATCTGGTAGTTCTAAATCTATGTTGAGCCTTACTATCTTACTCCGGCTATTATATTCTGTGTTTTTCATGCTGCTGCTTTGAAGTATGCCGTTCCAGCGGCAGGCGGGGCTTCTTCACGTAATCCCTCATCGTTACTCCTCATAAAATAACGATCAAACTTCGAACTGGTAAGTTCTCGTTTAATCTTACTATTATTAGGGGTTGTCATTAATACAGTTGATATGTCAGTAACTTTACCAACAATTAAGGTTGGGGATGTTACAAATGTTACTTGCTTGGGCATTATCCCACCATCCAAGAGTAGCTGTGGTTACTGGTAAGTGATAGCAGCATTCCTGCTGTCGAATTGGGACCTCTGCATGATCAAAGTCTGCAAAGACCAGAGAATAAGCGTGAAAGTGTGCAGGTCATTGATTACGTCCATGCAGTTACCAACTAAAAAGCTTGAGCCGATAGCAATGATGGATTCTCAATGTTGCACAAGTTACTAGAAGTAAAAATGTGCTTGTTCAGCAGTCTTCAGTGGTATTACAGACTGATGGGAGTGCTCTCGGATGGGGAGCCAAGGACAGTGACACCAAGACGATTTAATTCTCCAAACACATGGTATGAATTATTTGGAGTTATTGGGGGCGTTTATGCATTGATAGCTGTTGCTCTACAATAAAGAACTTACATTTTCAATTACGAGTAGACAATACCACAGCTGTGGGAGGACAATATTGTGGTAAGACAACACGAAAGATCACAAAAGTTCAATGACAATACATAATGAATGTTAAAATTCAAAAAGTTCAAAAAGATTGTCAGACAGTAAGTACCAAATATTGATCTGTTGTGTCTGGATTAAATCTCCAGTGGTAAATGTGTCTTATGGGAGCCAGATCCAGGAGCATTAGTGGTGGATGCATTCTCGCTACATTGGGGAAGTATAACCTTTTATGTTTTCCGCATTTTGCCTGATTAGGCAATGTGTCACCAAATAGAGCTAGTCTCCACCAAAGGCATTTGGTGGTTCCAAAACTGGTATTGTTCGGGGTTTTTGGCTAAGATCAAGTGTAGTATCTGTTCTTATCAGTAATATCTGATACGTCCCTTATCTAGGGACCATTAAAAAAAAAAGACGATTACAACACAGCCATTGTTCCCATTGGTGCTCAGAATGATGAATCAGACATTCATGACAAATCCCAGGTGCAGTAATTGATCGTACATCCCAGTAACAGAAATCATCCATTACATAACCGTATTAATTATTAATCTGCAGGTTCTGATGGAATGTCGGATAGGACCATGGATGTCATAACTGCAGCTTGGAGAGATAGCATTAAGAAACAATATATGTTTGATATAAGGAATGGGAAATCTTTTGTAAACAGTCAGATACATTTTATCATACTGCAAACATATTGGATGTATTGGAGTTCCTTGCTATGTTGCACCTGAGTTATAGTACAATTAATGGAGTTCGGAGTGCTTTGTCCTATTTAGGACAATTTTCAGACAATTATCGGGTCTCATCCGTTAATATCCTGATTTATGAGAGGAATTTTAATAAAATCCTGCCAAACCCCGATATACAGAAATCTGGGATGTCAGTATAGCTCTCACATTGCTTCGGCAATGGACTCCAATTACGTCACTGTCTTTTCAGAAGTTAATATTTAAAGTGGTTATGCTCATGACATTAATATCAGCACAATGAATACAAACATTACAAATGTTGCGGTTATATTGTATGCAGTTGTCTGTAGATAAAATGACATTTTATGTTAATGATCTAAGCAAGCAAAGCAAGCCAAGAAAGGCTGGAACCAATGTAATCTTTAAGACATACTCTGTCAACTAAACATTGTGTGTGGTTAAGCATCTGACTTAAAATATATGGAATTAAGAGTCTAAAAGACCAAGATTGTGAGTCACCAACGTTCATTAACCCATCAAGAAACATATAAAAAAGTGACAGTACAAACTATTTCTAGATGGATAAACAGGTTCTGGATTAACTGGAGTAGACACTGATGTGTTTAAATCTCATTCCACAAGGGCGGTATCAATGTCCGCGGCAAAGGTGCAGGACATGCCGCTCGACCAAATTCTGGAGACCGCAGGATGGTCTAAAGAGGAACTTTTCTAGATTTTATGATAAACCTGTTGTCACAGTGCCAGGGTTGCACATGCTGTGTTGGGTTCTGTTCAAATTGTTTGCTTTGTTGCAATTTCCCCTGGGATAGAGGGGTTATTACTTTTCTTTATTATTATTATTAAAATATTTATTGCATAATTTCAAGCTATATATATTATTTACTCACTACTGTGTAAACTCAAGCAGTGTGTCATATGGAATGATCTACGGCATGAAAATCACAGAGCTTCAAAATCTTCACATAGTCACTCACGTGACTCCGAAGTAAAATAGTAAGAACTTACCAGTTTGAAGTTTGATCGTTATTTTATGAGGAGTTACGATGAGGGATTATGTGCCCTCCACTCCCAACCCTCATAATATAAATGATCATCTGGTAGTTCTAATCTGGCTGCACAAGAAATCATGAACAAATTAATGTTCCTTAAACAGAGGTACTATGAAAGTGGTTCTAAATCTATGAAAGTATTGGCGTAGAAACTGAAAAAAAAAGATGACTGAAAATACAGTTCACAGAATCAGAGACCCAAGAACAAAAATATTGAATAGGGAGGCAATTATCTCTGCTATACCAAAAGAAGATAAAACAGAGTGTGGGTCATTTAGACCAATATCAGTTCTTAATGTAGATTATAAATTATTCATTTTATCATGGCCAAACGGTGAGAACAGTTCTTGGCTAAATTAATACACAATGACCAGACAGGGTTTATTTGACAATGTCAAACACAGGACAATATACGACGGACACTACATATTGTGGATTACATCCAAAAAAATCAAATGGAAGCAATAGTGATAAGTGTGGACGCTGAAAAGGCATTCGACTGTGAACTGGAACTTTCTCTATCGAGTTCTACAAAGATTTGGCCTACATGTCGCTATTATTAAAACCATACAGGCACTATATAATAAGCCTACTGCTAGAATTAAAGTTAACAGATATTTATCAAAGAGTTTTTCTCTTGAAAGGGGTTCAAGACAGGGATGTGTGTGGTCACCATTACTCTCATTTCACCATTATCCAATGATGTCATATATAAACATAGACGAAACCCTGACTAGCTCAAGTCTAGATTTATATAAGATAAAATGAAGAAATAAAAGGTATTACTATTCAAGGGACTGAACATAAATTGGCCTATTATGCAGATGACATATTGATTTATTTGGGGCAACCAAATTGATGCAATCACTTGCGCAATACCGTCAACTATCAGGATACAAGATTAACATAGGTAAAGCACAACTGCTTACATACAACTACAGCCCATCAGCAGAAGTCAGAAGTAGGTACCCTATGGCATGGCAAGTAGAACATCTCAAATATTTGGGCATCATTATACCAAGGGATTTTACAGAATTATCAGAATGCAACTATACACCAAAAAATTAAGGAGGATATAGCTAGATGGAACCTAATTCCTTTCTTAATTCACAGCTCGAGAATTGTATTTATTAAAATGAACATATTGCCAAGACTGTTATATTTATTTCAGACCCTACCAATAGTGATTAATCAAAAACAATTTAATGAATGGGACAAAATATTGTTAAGATATATATGACAAGGTGAAAGATCTAGGACCCGTCTCAAAATGTTACAGTTAACAAAAGAAAAGGGGGGATGGGGTCTACCCTTTCTCAAAGACTATTATCAGGCAACACAGTTAAGATCTATGATATGCTGGTGTAACCCATCATATGATGCTTAATGGAAAAATATTGAAGAGAGAACACTCGTCATTCCTGTGCAGGCGATCATAGCTGACAGCAACCTACAAGACTAGATAAATGCTATTGAAAATCCTTGGGTAAAATTGATTCTTAAAATATAGAAAACTGTTATAACATATTATAATTTAGATGAAGACATTACAATTCTTAAATTGTGCGCATATGACACAGACTTTAATCCAAATAAATTAGATATTAGGTTTAAAGAGTGGACAGTTAAAGGCATAACTGCTCTTTGGAACATAATGAAAGAAGGAACACTGTTGCACTTTGAAATGCTTAAAGAAATATTCTTGTTCGAAAAACAAGACTTCTGTCAATACTTACAGATGCGGAACTATGTTAATAAAAATGTTAAAAATAAAACGAAGTGGAGTATAGGTTTGATGGGATTATTTAGGAAAGTGTATAACTCAAATACTGGTAGTAAAATTTCATGTATGTATAAAGGGTTATTGAATCTTAAAGCACACTCAACCTTATATATTAAAATGAAATGGGAGAAGGAAGGAGGGATAATCATATCCAAGGAAAAATGGACAGCGATATGGAGGTATTAATGGAAGTGTACCAACTCACAAAACTGGAGGAAGTTTAGTTGGAAAAGCCAGATACGGTATTTTATTACGCCTGCTCAGAAATCCCATTACGGTGGGAACTCTCCAGTTTGTTGGAGAAAATGTGGAAATTTAAAGGCAGATCATTATCATGTTCTCTGGGATTGCCCTGTTATTAATGATTTTTGGAGAGAGTTACATGATGCCTTACAAGACATTTTTAGATGTCATGGGGCCCCTGGAGAGTAAGCCCATGTCTTTTGGACATACCTGAAGACTGGCAGAAAAAAAAAAATACTTACTGAATATATTAATGGTAGCTGGTAAAAAAAGCTCTCACAAAGAGGTTATCACAGGAGAGCCCAACTCTGAATGCATGGATGGACATCACAATGGATATTTATAACATGGAGAAAATAACAGCATAACATAACTTTAAACTTGATTTATTTGTGTCACGCTGGGAAAATTGGGTTAACTATGTAACGCCTCATAGGCCAGACTTTATTTTTACAAATGTTTGATTATATGATAAAGAAAGGATCACTCCCTAAGTGTTTGTAGTTTTTAACTGTTCTTGTTTCTATATTTGTTTTGTACAAATCTCACAAAGAGGCAATTGAAGACAAACATAAGTGGATGATGTATAAATATAGCATTATACCTGAAACTCGTTTTATGGAAATGTGTTTGCTGTGGAATGCCAATAAAAGAGTTTTTTTTTTTTTAAAAGAGAGAAAATGTACTGCCAAAAGGAAACAACAGCTAAATCAAAATCTGTAGCCAGAGGATATCTGGCCTCGTGACTCAGAACTAGCATGTAGCCAAAATATGGACGAAACTTAATCTCAGCAACTGGGTGCTAGACCGAAGTAAACTACTGATGGGGCATCTGTAGAGGCTCGGGACAAACCAACGGCTCAGTACGCTTATCTGAGGCCTGATTTACAGGCTCAAGCAAGCCAGTATTATTAACAGAGACCTGTCTATCATTTGTTTGCGCCAAGCCAAGAATCTCAAGATGGATTACGTGAATTGGCGGAGAAGCAAGCTGAATTCAACAAGCTCGTAGTTAAACAAAGTCTCTCTTCCACCCTACCACCAATATAAATTCCTACATATAATGGTGATCCTTTGTGGTATGAAGCTTTCATAACGGCAAGTAGTAGAAATTAAAATTACTGATGAAAAAGAGCGCTTATGATTTCTGGCGTATTACACAAGCGGAAATGCTAAAGTACTTGTAGAAAGCTGTCTGACGGCCAAGGCTATCAAGAGGCAAGAAGGTTACTTCAAGAATGTTATGGTACCAATGCCAAGCACAGGAAACTCTGGCGAACCATTATCCAAGAAGGAACAGCGACATTCAGTGCCAAGAGATGCGCAGAATTAGAAGAAATTAGAAGAAAACGGAGAGGCAGCAACAACCAAAGCCTGATCTACCATCTGGAATTACCTGTCCTGAATGTCGAAGAACTTCCAAAGCCAGGATTGGACTCATAAGCCACCTGAGAGTCCATAAAAACAACAGAACGTAGACCATTATCCTTCGACCTCGAGGGATAGCGACGACGATAGATGTAAAGAAGAAGCTCCATTTAAGAAATATAGACTCCCGACAGACACTGAACAGTTTTGCATTGGTGTACTTAGGCATCAGGCAATTAAAGAGCTCGCCACCTTTGGCCTTACTTGCCTAATAACCCGTCAGCAATGCTGTAATTGAGAGGATATTTTCTCTTGTATACTTTGTTAAAACAAAGGCAAGAAACAGAATGCAGCTGAACCTTCTTGATGCGATTGTGAGAATCAGGGCAGAATTATTGCTTTCAAACAAATGTTGCAAAAACTTCACTGCATCTCCAGAAATGCTGATAAACTTTACATCGGACAAAATTTATGCCGTATGTTCCACTCATTCCAGTGGGTGGGAAAGTAATGATCTGGAGTTTGTCATGTGATGTGTGCATGACAAATATATTAAATAATTTTTGGCTTTTTTCTGGGTTTTTCTTGTATTGTTTGGGTTCTTTATGTTTTTTTTCCTAGCGTTGTTTGGCCTTAAATTAAAATTTCAATCTGCAACCCTAGTGAGCGAGAGTCAGTGAGTGGGTGAGTTGGCCAATATATTTTTTTTCCTTGTCTCCCCAATTGAAGTTTACAGGGTCACAGGGGAAGCTGCCAACCGCTCTCCAGCCTGAGTACATGTCAGTCCCATCTGAGCAGGGCCGGTGTGCAAAGCAATATTCAACAATAGACAAGTGTTGTCTTCCAAAGGAGGAGGGTAGGGTTTTTACTCAACGCCATCCACGATGTTGGGTAAATACAATCAAGGCAAATTTATTTATATATATATTCCAGAACTCTCAATACTGAATGGTAAGGTTCACCTCCGCCTGAGGGTGTGAAAGCACTGACGCCGATCCCGGCCTCCTCTCAGAGCCTGACATTGCCCATTCTGCTTGCCAAGATTCTGTCTGCAAAGATTCCCATCTTGGCTGTCCTGGAGAGGTTGTTGCATTGGTATCCTATCTTCTTCTTCCTCAGGATTAAATCAAAGTTTGCAGAGGGGCCTACCGCGTAGTATATGTTCCCATCGTCTGGAATGACCAACCCTGGGGGCAGAAGAGAAAAAAAACAATGAATACATTTCCAAACGTAGACTGAGCGACCGTTTCGCTGAACACTCGGCCTATGTGATCGCCCGTCTGACAAACATTTCAACGGTCCTTTGTTGTCACGTGTACTGAGGTACAATGAAATTTGATTTACCATAGTCACACCAAAAAAGCAACAAGATGCAAAACTACTTAAAGATTAAACAAAAACACCCACCACAGCGGCGTGTGAGAATCCCCAGGGCACACAGAATAAGAGGAGATCCACAGCCATCTGTTCAATGTTCAGGCCCCACACACACGCTCCTTCACCGTGATGTGACCATAGTTGTACCGATCACTATCACTCTCTCTCTGCAGTCCCTGTCCACCCGAACAGGCAGAAAGCTGCCCACACTCTCACCAGACCCCGGGAAGTTCTCATAGCACCATGACCCCATAAACACTAAGATCACCGCACACATGGCGCTCCCTCCGAGTCCTCACCAGTGCAGGCAGCACGTCCATCTTGTTTTTTTCAGCGACCTCACATTCCCCACTATGTTGCAAGGCAAATAACTTATACCTTCATCCTATCTTTGAACACCGCTTCAGAATTAAAGTATGTTCTTTTAGGAAGGAGATGAGTGGTGAATCTGTGGAATTCTTTGCCACTGAAGGCTGTTGAGGGCAAGTCAATGAACAAAGAACAGATAGATTCTTGATTAGTACAGGTGTCAAGGGTTATGGGGAGAAGGCAGGGAATGGGGTTAGGAGGGAGAGATAGATCAACCATCATTGAATGGTGGAGTATGACTTGATGGGCCGAATGGCCTAATCCTACTCCTATTCCTCATGACCCACACTGAGCTTTCAGTCCTGGGTCTCTTCCACTGCCAGAGTGAGGCCACACGCAAACTGGAGGAACAGCACCTCACATTTCACTTGGGCAACTTGTACATAGCTATATGTTAGTTACAGTTTAGTTTATTGCCACGTGTACCGAGGCACAGTGAGAAGCTTTTTGTTGCGTGCTAACCATACAGTGTATAGATACACGATAAGGGAATAATGTTTAATGCAAGGCAAAGACAGCAAAGTCCGATCAAACATAGTCTGAGGGTCACCAATGAGGTAGATAGTTCAGGACTGCTCTATGAACATTGAATAGTCAAATTTTAAATCGCTTCATCTTACACCCACTGCCCCTTGCCCCCCTTCCTCCTCCCTAGTCATTTTACCACAGTTCTCCATTTTGTTTCTCTTGAGATCACACCTTCAACTAGCCAACAATGGACCTAACAGGCACTGCCCCATCTGAGCTCATTTGTGGCCAACCCTGATTGCTCCTGATTTTCTCACCTCCAGCTCTTCACCTCTTCCTTCCGTCCCCCCACCTACATTCAGTCAGAAGAAGGGTCCCAGCCTGAAACGTCACCCATCCATTTTCTCCTGAGACGTTGCCTGACCCGCTGAGTTACTCCAGCACTTCGTGCCCATCTTTGGTATGAAACCAGTATCTGCAGTTCTTTGCTTTTACACTTATTTAGTCTTGCTTTGTGAATAGAAAGCTACATATCCAATGAACACGTTTGTAAGTCATAGGAGCAGAAATATGCCATTTGGCCCATTGGGTTTATATACGTCTGCCAAGTCCTCTCTCATCATCTGATGTGGCACAGAAAACAATCCAAGTCTATCCGACCCTCTCCCTGTAGCTGAAGCCCTCTAATCCAGGCAGTATTCTGGGAAAACATTTTGTTTTCACAAAGTTAGAAGTCTTGTCGTAAAACATTTTGTGCTTGAAACGTCAGGCTGGGACACTTGCACCCTGCTGAGTTACTCCAGCACTTTGCATCCTTTTTAAAAAGTACGCAGGCATCTACAGTTCCTCACGGCTGTGTTTTTGTTTTTTTAGTTTTAGAGACACAGCGGGTAAGGAAGCCCTTCGGCCCACAGAGTCCGCACTGACCAGCAATCCCCACACATTAACACTACCCCACATACACTAGAGACAATTTACATTTATACCAAGCCAATTAACCTACAAACCTGTATAAGCCCTGTCCCACAGTACGAGTTCATTCCAAGAGCTCTCCCGAGTTTGCCCTGATTCGAACTCGGAGATTTACGGTAATGGTGACTCGTCGGTACTCGGGGCTCTCATGGACATTTTTCAACATGTTGAAAATCTTCACGAGTCTTCCTGTGTTTACCTGCAGTTAGCGAGTCTTCACGAGTATCTGCAGTTAGCGTTACAAGCTGCTAAAAGATGTCCACGAGCTAAGACGTACCCACTACATTCATTCTCCGTGCTTACCACGAGTTTGATTTTTTTTAAACTCGGGAGAGCTCTTGGAATGAACTTGTATCGTGGGACAGGGCTTTTTAGTCTTTGGAGTGCGTGAGGAAACCAGAGAGCCTGTAGAAAACCCACGCAAGTCAAACTCTGTACAGACAGTACGTATTGTCGGGATCGAAGCCAGGTCTCCGGTGCTGCAAGTGCAGTAAGGCACCAACGCTACCACTGCGCCACCATGCCATACACGAGGCAGAGGGTCTCTATTACCTTTCTTTGCGGATCCTCAGGCGTGTCCTCGGTCGTGTCGTCGGCAGTGTAGTTGGCTGTGTCTGTGTCCGTGTTGGCAGTGGTCATGTCAGTCGTGTCGGCGGTCCTGTCGGCGGCGCTGTCCCTGTCTGCGGCCGTGGCCGTGTCTGAAAAGAGCCTGCAAGTAGGGAGCACAATCCATCAGCACACACATCCGGAGAAGCCATGCGGTCACAGAGAAAACATGCAAACTCCACACGCACGCACGCACGCACACACACACGCACACACACAGCCGGAGGAGAAGGCACGCGGTCACAGGGAGAACGTGCAAACTCCACACACACACGCAGCATTCGAGGTCAGCATCAAACTTATTCCCAGCATTGGCAAGGCCAGCAGCATAATCAAGGATGAGTCACACCCTGGCCACTCCCTCTTTTCCCCTCTCCCATCAGGCAACAGGAATAGAAGTGTGAAAACGCACAGATTCAGGGACAGTTTCTTCCCAGCAGTTATCAGGCAACTGAACTATCCTACCCCAACCAGAGAGCAGTGTTGAACTACTATCTACCTTATTGATGGCCCTTCGCCTTGATCAGACCGTTCGGTTATTTGGCTTTTTGGCGTCGCGTCCATCCGGTTAGTTTTCTTTTTGGCGTAGCGCCCTTTCGGTTATTTGGCTTTTCGGCGTCGCGTTGTTCGTTTAGTTGGCCTTTCGGCGCCGCGCCCTTTCGGCGTCATTTCCGTTCGGTTATTTGGCTTCCACTTCTTCGCTTCGGCATCTCGTCCTTCGACGCCACGTCCGCACACGACGCCTCGCTGGTGTATTGCCTCACCCTTACAGAAATAATCAGACCCATTGTAATAGACTTTCAAAATAATTATCCACTTTGAATATATATGCAAAAAAATTCAAAATGTTGTACATAAAGTTTGATGGGATTATTTTGATTCCAGAGTGTTTTATTGTCTTAATGATGGGTGTACGGAGTATGTGTCTTCACTCTCCCCCGCCTGATTCACTCCAGTAAATGTTTCTGCTCTTGTTAACGATATTCAGCAATTTCCCTAAGAGCAAGACTAGCTATGCATCTTAAAACCTCGGATCCCGGCTGGGTTGTGGGTCTGGGGCTCCACTGTTGGCTTCAACTCCGAATTATTTCTGTCAACGCCTGCATTCCGCAACCATCAAACTAGGTGCAGGACTGTACACTGAAGCTGAAGCAACAGCACCAACCTACCCATAACAGAAGCCATTGTGTGTGTGTGTGTGTGTGTGAACACCTGGTTAGTTCACTCTCCGACTGCTTCATCGCAGCCATGTTGTCGGCAGCAGCACATGGACCAAAGATTATAGAGTGATCCAAAGATTATAGAGCGGAGCTCCACTCTATGTCTTTGGAGCAGAGCAGAGCTCTATGATCTTTGACATGGACCAAGACGTGACGTCACTGCCATCAACCGACGAGCTTCCCCACATGGTCGTAAAGCTCGCAGTCGATGTGGTGCAAGGAGACAAAAAGGCTGTTCACAGAATTTCTCACAACAGAGCGTGAGAAATTCAATGATCCACGTGAGAGCGTGAGAATTGCCTAAAATGTGTGAGTCTCACACTCAATGCATGAGAGTTGGCAGCCCAGAAAATAGGTCATTTGGCCCATCACGTCTACTCCACCGTTCAATCATAGCTTATCTAACACTCCCTCCTAACCTCACCTCCATAACCTCTGTCACCTCTCGAAACAAGAATCTATCTATCTCTGCCTTAAAAATATCCATTGACTTGGACTTCACAGCCTCCTGCGGCAATGAATTGCACAGATTCACCACCCCCTGACTATAGCAAGATTCAGATAGTATTTCTGCTGGACCCCCTGCCCCATTCACCCTGTCCCATGCATCCCCTCCCCAATGAACCCCATGTCCCCTGAGCCGATCTTGCACCCATCTCTCCCCTCCCCCTCCATTCCTACACAACTCGAACCTCGTCAATCCTCTAGCTTCACAATTTGCAACTCACTAATCCTTTTATTTTGCTCGTTCGTCTGGCCTTTGTCCAACCATCTACCCATCACTAACCTGCCTCGCCTGTGTTCACCTATGACCTACCATGCTTTGTCCGGCCCCTCCACTCTTCTGGTTTCCTTACTCCCACACCTGCATCAGTCTGAAAAAGGGTCCAGATATAAAACGCTACCTATCCATGCTCTCCAGGGATGCCATCCGTCCACTGAGTTACTCCAGCACTGTCTTTTTCCTCAGGAGCCTCTGATGTTCAGAGACATTATTTATAAGCTCAAGGAGCAGGATTACGCCATTCAGCCCATCGAGTCTACTGCTCCATTCAATCACGGCTGATCTATCCTTCCCTCACAACACCACTCCCCTGCCTTCTCCCCATAACTCTTGATAGCCCTACCCATCAAGTATCTGTCACTCCCACCTTGAAAACATCCTGAAAGGGATGTGATTCAGTTATGAAAATGCGAGTCTTTCTCTCTTTAAAAGCCCTGGATTGGGTTAAATAGCCATCATCAGAGCATCAGGGGCGCCGTCCAGTTGCGTATGGTTGCCCAACCTGCAGCTGTCTGTCTTTTAACTTATTTCTTTTATTTTTAGTGTGTAAAAAGTGTTTTGTTTGGAGTCTATTCTTTTTTATGTGATGGTTGGGGGGAGGGGGAACTGCTTTTCCTGGTCCCTACCTGGTCGGAGAGGCGGCTTTTCTCCGGACTGCATCTTCGACCCGTCCTCGCGGCCCACCAGCGAGTCTGGAGCGGCGTTTCCTGAGGGGACCGCCCAGAACTCGGCTTTGGCGGCGGCACGGCGCTGGAGCGCCATTGCGAAGCGGAGCAGGTGATGCTTTGCCTAGATCCCCGCTCTGGGACTCTGGTGAGCTGAAGAACCACCGACAAAAAACATTTTTGTTGGAGCCGCGGGGGGGGTGGTGGGGGGGGGGTTGGTCTGTGGAACGGGCCCAGCTCGGCCCGCGCGGCTGCGGCGGATGGTGGCGGCTTGTGAACTTTACATCGGGAGCCTCGATCCCAGTGGTGGAGCTCCATCCAGCGCGGCCTGTCGACTTCCGAAGCCGCGGACTCCAGTAAGGAAGTGGCCGTTCCAAGCCGCTGAGAGGGTTCTCCCGACGCCGGAGCACCATCACCCAGCGAGAAGAAGAAGAAGGCCCACTGTTGTGTGGCCTGGTTGGAACATCGAGTGGGGCCTCCATAGCGGCGACTGCGGAGGCCTCAATAGGCCCGACTATGGGTGGACATGGGGATGGGGACTGGACTTTGTGCCTTCCCTTACAGTGGGAATCATTGTGGGGGGATGTTTTTATGTTTATTGTTAAATTCCTTAATGTAGGTATGTTACAAAACTTACCTTTAGCGGTGCTGCAGTTTTGCTGCTGGCCGTGTGCGCGACTTTGGCACCTTTAGGGCGGGTTGGGGTGGGGGTGGGGGTTTGTAAAATGCGGGGTTGGTATTCCCCTTGCCATCCGGAATAATATTTTGTCGAGGGTCGTCTGTGCGATCTATTTCCTGGAGATTTCGTCCGACAAAATATTATTCCGGATGGCAATTTTTTTTTTTTTAAATCGCCCGACTATTTCTGCGCTGCAATAAAATAAAAATTAGCTCCTAATGCCGTGAACGCCGACAACGGGGACGGATTTTACGTAGGGGACACGGTAAGTGTTGAAAGCAGTTAGTTTTTTTTTTTTTGTTTTTTTTTTTTTTTTTTTACATATAAACTTGCTTTTTTAGATGACTTTAATCAATATTTCATGTTGCGAAACGGTGATTTAGTCCCCATACGAACCGGCAGAATTTTTCCTGCCGATATTGGGTTTAAATTCACCGCAACCACAGCATTCCAATCCATCGCGTTCCAGAAAACCCCGCTCGCAAGCTGCTTAAAATGCCCATTAATTTACAGGCATTAAACACAAAATTCCTTCAATTTGGCCTATAAATTAATGACAATTAGATTAAATAAAAAATCATGTTATATTGTGAATTCTTTTGTGAATGTTATTTGGACACTCAGGCTTTAAAAAATGTTAATATTTTCTTAAAAATGGATAGTTTCGATCTAGTAATTGAATTTTGTAATTAGCTACAATTGAGTAACTAATTATATGTTTTAATTTTCAGGCCATCCAAGCAAGATTGTTTCATATTAGTTTCAGAATGCTTCAATCTATAATAACTGAATAATGTCTTTCAGTTCTCTTTAATTTTTAAGAAAATTATGGTTTTTTGACTGTCCTCAATCACAACTTTTGTGTTTAAGTCAACGGGGGGAAAGGCAATAAGAGAAGAAGATGTACTAATTTCCGAGGCATATGAAAATGGCCATAACCTTGGGGGGGGGGGGGTGTTGTGTGTGTGGGGCGGTGTGTGTGGCGGGGTCTTGGTGGGGGTGGGAGGATTTCGGCGGGGTGTGTATGTTGGTGGGGTGTGTGTGATCTGTGGGGGGGTGTGTGTGTAATTATTTGGGGGTGGGGTGTGTGTGTGGGGGTGAGAATCTTTGCCTGGGGGCCTGTGTGAGGGGTGTTTGGTGTGCTGGGAGTGTGTGTGGTGGGGGGGTGTGGTGCGGGGGGGGGGTGTGGGGTAGTGGGGGTTTGTAGTTATCGTTGTGGGGGGGGTGGGGCTGAGGGGGGGGGGTGTGTGTGGGGGCGGTGGGTGGCGTGCGGGTGTGTGTGTGGGGGTGGTGGTGGAGGGTGTGGGTGTCGTGTGTGCGGTGTGTGTGGGTTGTGTGTGTGGGTTTGGTGGGGGCTGCGGTTAGGTTATGCCTATTGGGGGGCGTGCTATTGTGTTCATTAAGTATGATAAAGTGTGATTGTGGGACTTGTGTGTTGGGGGTTGTGTGGTGTGAGTGGTGCGGGGTGTGTGTGTGTTGTGGTGTCGCTTTTCCTTGTCAGGTTTGGATTTTTGTTGTGTGTTGGGGCCTCTGGATCTTTTCATTGTGTGAGTGTGGTGGGTGTGTGTCGGGGAGGGGGTGTGTGTGTGTGTGTGTGGTGGGGTGTGTTATTATTTTGTGTGTGTTGGGTGTGTGTGTTGGGGGTGTGTTTGTGTGTGTGTGTGGAGGGTGTGTGGTGTGTGTGTGTGTGTGTTTGTGTGTGTGGGGGTGGTAGCTGTTGGTGTGTGTGCCAGTGTTCGGCGTAATGTGTTTTTGTGTGTGGGGGGGTATGGGGCGGTTGGGTGTGTGTGTGTGTGTTGTGGTGTGTGTGGTGGGTGTGTGGTTTGGGTTGGCTCTTGGGGGTATGGGGGTGGCGCATTTCTCCTGTTGTTTCATTGTGTTTCTTTCTGTGTGTGTGCGTGGGGGGGGTGTGGGGGTGTTGTGTGTGTGTGTGGGGGGGGCGTGTGTGTGTGTGGGGTTGTGTGTGTGTGTTTTGTGTGTGTTGTGGGGGGGGGTGTGTGTGTGGGGGGGGTGGGGGGTGTGTGTGTGCAGCGGGGGTGTGTGTGTGTGTGTGGGGTGGGGGGATGTGTGTGTGTGTGTGTGTGTGGGGTGTGTGGGGTGTGTGTGTGTGGTGGGGGTCCTTATGTGTGTGGTGTGTGTGGGGGTGTGTGTGGGTAGTTGAGGGTGTGTGGTGTGTGTGTGGGGATTGCTTGTTTTCTTTCAGAGGCCTCACAGGACCGTTGGAAGAGGAGGAGGGGGAGGAGCGACTCCCACCGAGGGTAAGCTTCAAAATCTAGCGCGGGGATTGTTTTCTTTCAGAGGCCCACAGGAGCCGTTGGAAGAGGAGGGAGGGGGAGGAGCGACACCCAAAAAACCAGGACCGTAAGGTTTAAAATCAGCGCGGGGCTTGTTTTTACCCAAATCCATAACATTCCATTTGAGAAGTGGGTTTTTTTTTTGAGGAAGCCGCTGATTGGTGGAAGTGGACCAGGGTAAGCAGCTTGATTTGGCAGTCAGATCCCAGCAGTTTGTTGTGTACTTTATATTGTGTTGCTGTTGTATCCTGTGTAGGGGGGGGGCAGTATGAAGGCCAGGGCAGTGTACTGTTCTGGATGTCAGATGTGGGAGGTCAAGGGAATCTGATAGCCCTCCAGACGTCCACATCTGCGCCAGGTGTGTTGAGATGGGGCTCCTAAAGGACTGTGTTAAGAACCTGGGAGCAGCAGCTCCGATGGGGGGGGGGGACCTATGCCGTCTCCTCAGGGAGACTTTACTTCGTGAGGAGGTAATGCGTGAGGAGCTACAGGGAGGTAGTCACACTCCCAGAACCACAGGAGGCAGACAAGTGGGTCATCTTGACGGTTAGGAAGCGGCAAGGGGGCAGAGGCAGGGCTAGAGAGTACCCCTGTGACCGTACAACTGGAAAATAGGTACTTCGGGTTTGAGTACGATTGGAGGGGACAGCCTAGCTGGGGGCACCAACAGCGGGCCGGGCTCTTTCCAGCACAGAGACCGCCTGATGCTCAGAAGGGTAGCAAAAAGAGGAGGGCAATTGTAAAAGGTGGCATCTATAGTTAGGGGGGTCGGATAGGCGATTCTGTAGACGCCAGTCGGTAGACCCGGATGGTAGTTTGCCTCCCTGGTGCCAGGGTCTCGCATGTGTCAGAACGTGTACAAAAGATTCTGATAAGGGGAGGGAGAGGAGCCTGATGTTGTGGTACACATAGGTACATACATAATGACATAGGCAGAAAAAGTGATGAGGTCCTGAAGGGAGAATTTAGGGTAGTTGGGGGAAGGTAGTTAAGGAGAAGGACCAAAAGGGTAACGATTTCAGGATTACTGCCTGTGCCGCGCGTGACAGTGGGAGTTTTAGGAATGAAATGAGGTGGAGGATAAATGCGTGGCTGAGGGACTGGTGCAGTGGTGCAGGGATTCAAGTTTCTTGATCACTGGGACCTCTTTTGGGGAAGGCATGATCTGTACACACAAATGGACGGGTTGCACTTGAGCCCGAGGGGACCAATATCCTGGCAGGGGAGATTTGCAAAGGCTACTGCGGGAGACTTTAAACTAGAAAGGCTGGGGGGAGGGACCTCGGGGGTAGAGGGGCTTCGCTAGGGGTCAGGGGTGTGGGGCAAGAGGCAGAGAAGGGAAGCACTCTGATCCAAAATGTAAGGCGAGAAAAGATGAAAAAGATAATAGACTGTGTGGAGCGAATGAAAGGGATGGTGGGTTTCTAAATGTGTATATTTTAATGCTAGGGAGCATTGTAAGTAAGGTGGACGAACTTAGAGCCTGGATTGACACCTGGAAATATGATGTTGTGGCAATCAGTGAAACATGGTGCAGGAGGGCTGTGATTGGAAACTAAATATTCCAGGATTTCGTTGCTTCAGGGGTGATAGAATTGGAGGGGCCAGAGGTGGAGGTGTTGCATTGCTTGTCAGAGAAGATATTACAGCAGTGCTTTGGCAGGAATAGATTTAGAGGGCTCGTCTAGGGAGGCTATTTGGTGAAACTGAGAAGTGGGAACGGGTTTTGTAGCAACACCTTTTAGGGGTGTATTATAGACCGCCAAATGGGGAGCGTGAATTGGAAGAGCAAATATGTAAGGAGATAGCAATATTAGTGGTAAGCACAAGGTAGTGATTGTGGGAGATTTTCAATTTTCCAAAAATAGACTTGGGAAACACATTCTGTAAATGGGCTGGATGGTTTGGAGTTTGTAAAATGTGTGCAGGATAGTTTTTTTGCAGCTATACTTTAAGTACATAGAGGTATCGACCAGAGAAGGGGCAGTGCTGGACCTCCTGTTAGGAAATGAGGCAGGTCAGGTGACGGAGGTATGCGTTGGTGAGCACTTCGGGACCAGTGATCACAATACCAATTAGTTTTCAATATAATTATGGAGAGAGTCAGAAACTGGACCTAGGGTAGAGATTTTTGATTGGAGAAAGGCTAACTTTGAGGGAATGCGTAAGGATTTCAAAGGAGTGAATTGGGGACACTTTGTTTCATGGGAAGGATGTAGAAGAGAAATGGAGGACATTTTTTTTAAAGGGGGAAATTGTAAGAGTACAGTATCTTTATGTCCCTGTTAGGTTGAAAGGAAATAGTAGAAAAATTGGAAAAGCAGCCATGGTTTTTCAAGGGAAATTGGACACTTGGTGTGGTTTTGTTTGTTTTGAAAAAAGAGAGATATCTACAATAATTATAGGAGGCATGGAGTAAATGAGGTGCTAGAGGATATAAAGAATGTTAAAAAGAATCTTAAGAAAGAAATTAGAAAGGCTAAAAGAAGATATGAGGTTTGCTTTGGCAAGAAAGGTGAAAGTAAACCCAAGGGTTTCTACAGCTATATTAATAGCAAAGGGATAACGTGGGATAAAATTGGACCATCTTTTTTAGGAGAACCAGAATGCGGACAGCTATCTGCAGAGCCAAAAGAGATGGGGGAGGAATTGAACAAATTTCTTTTCTTTGGTATTCACCAAGGAGATAGGATATTGAACTCTGTGAGTTAAGGGGAAAAAGTAGGTTTGATTTGAGAAAACTATGAGATTCAAGAGGAGGAAGTACTGAACTTTTGAAAAATATAAAAGTGGATAAAGTATCCAGGTCCTGACAGGATATTTTCCCTAGGACATTGAGGGCAAGTTAGTGTAGAAATAGACAGGAGCTATGACAGAAATATTTCAAATGTCATTAGAAAACGGGAATTAGTGCCGGAGGGGATTGGGTTTGCGCCTGTTGTTCCATTGTTTAAAAATGGCTTCAAAGAATATAACCTAGCAATTATTAGGAACTAATTAGATTGACGTCAGTGGTGGGCAAATTATTGGAAAAGGATACTTAGAGATAAAAATATATATAAGCATCTGGATAAACTGGGTCTGATCAGGAACAGTCAAAAAAAAATAAAACCATGGATTTGTGCCAGGAAGGTCATGTTGACAAACCTTCTTGAATTTTTTGAAGCGGTAACTAGGGAAATTGATGAGGTAAAGCAGTGGATGTTGTTATTTGGATTTTAGTAAGGCCTTTGACAAGGTTCCCCATGGAAGGTTGGTTAAGATGGTTCAATCTTTTGGGTGTTATTGGCGGTGATGTTAGCAAGATGATTCAACAGTGGCTGAATGGGGAGATGTCCAATGAGAGTAATGGTAGGATGGCTGTTTGTAGGTTGGAAGCCGGTGACAGTGGGAGGTTTGCGCCTCAGGGTCTGTTGTGGGGCTCCACTGTTGTTTGTAAGTACATCAATGATCTGGATGGATGGGGTGGGGAAAAATTGGATTAAGTAAGTATGCAGATGTTATAAGATAGGTGGTGTTGTGGATAATGAAGTAGATTTTCAAGTCTACAGAGAGATTTGGGCCCATTTGAAAAAGTGGGCTGAAAGATGGCAGATGGTGTTTATAATGCTGATAAGTGTGAAAGTGCTACATCTTTGGCAGGACAAATCAAAATAGGAGTACATGGGTAAATGGTAGGGAATCTGAGGAATGATGTGGGAACAGGGGGATCTAGGAATAACTGTTGCCATAGCTCCATGAAGAATGGAATCGCATGTTAGATTAGGGTGGTAAAGAAAGACTTTGGTTATGCTGGCCTTTATAAATCAGAGCATTGAATTAGGAGTAGGGAAGTTCAATGGGTCTTAAAATTGTACAAGGCATTGGTTAGACAATTCTGGAGTATGGGGTACTATTTTTGGTCGCCTAGTTATAGGAAGGATGTCAAACAAAATAGAGAGAGTACAATGGAGATTTACTAGAATGTTGCCAGGGTTCCAGCAACTATGTTACTGAGGAAGAAAGGTTGAACAAGTTAGGTCCCTTTATTCTTTGGAGCACAGAAGGTTAAGGGTGGGACTTGATTGAGGTCTTTAATATGCTCAGGAAAGGGATAGGACAGAGTGAACGTGGATCGTTTTTCCCATTGAGGGTAGGCCGAAGATTTCTAAACAAGAGGGCATGACTTGAGAATTGCTAGGGACAGATGGGTTTCGGAGGTAACGTGATGAGGGGGAACTTCTTTATCAGAGGGTGGTGGCTGGTGGAATCAGCTTCCAGCCAGAAGTGGAGGTGGTAGGAAGGGATCGATTTTTAACATATTTAAGAGTAAAGTGGATTGGTATATGGACGTGAACGGGAATATGGAGGGGTATGGTCTGGTGCAGGTATATGGGACTAGGGGAAAACAAATGGTCGGCACGGAATGGAAGGGCCGAGAGGGACTTGTTTTCCGTGCTGCTTGCAATTTGTTTATATGGGTTATATGTGTTGTGTGTGTGTGTGTGTGTGTGAGTGTGTGGGCGAGGGGGTTATTTGTGTGGGGGGGTGTGTGTTGTGGGGGTCTTGTGGGGGTGTGTGGGGTGTGGGTGTGTGTGTGTGGGGTGTGTGTGGGGTATGTGTGTGTGGGGTGTGTGTGTGTGTGGGGTGTGTGGTTTTTGTGTCGTCTGTGTGGGGGTTGTGTGTGTGTGTGTGGTGGTGTGTGTGGGTACTTACTACTCTCTATGA
>CM069139.1:88269577-88312077 GCA_035221665.1 Okamejei kenojei
GCAGTCACGGGCCCCCCCCCCCCCCCCCCCCGGGGCCCCCCCCCCCCCCAGCCCCCCCCGCGTGTTTTTTGCCAGCACTGCACCCGGGCCCGCTGCCTCCCCGCCCGGCCCCCGCCCAACACCGGCATAACCGAAACCAAAGCCTGGGGCCACGGGATAGGCCGAAGGCCCAGACGCCGTGTTGTGAGCAGCGTGCGCCGGCTCCCGACGGGGGTTTGTTGTAAGGGCGGGGAGCAAGGGTTCACATGCAATACACAAACACATTAATATATATAAGCGTGCGTTGTATTATCTTATATTTTTATATTATATATACAACATATATTTACTATATTTATATATTCTCATCCCGTCACTCACTCAACACCGACGGCGGCGGATACCCGGCAGCGACTGCACGGGGCGTTGGACGCTGCACGGGGTGTTTTCTCTGAACAGCTCTTTAAACCGCTCCTGCAGGGGCAACTCGCCGCCATTGTTGGCGTTTCAGATCACGTCGCACTGCGTCATCCACGCGATCCGATGGAAAATTGTCCCTGGATCTGGTCCCCATTCTGTTCCACACCAGGGCCCCCCAGATGTCCTCATTCTTCAGGGCCCAAGATGAGGTGTTCCACACCAGGGCACCCCAGATGTCCTCATTCTGCAGGGCCCAAGATGAGGTGTTCCACACCAGGGCACCCCAGATGTCCTCATTCCTCAGGGGCCAAGATGAGGTGTTCCACACCAGGGCACCCCAGATGTCTTCTATTTTCACTTGCCCAAAGATGAGGTGTTCCAAAACCGGGCACCCCAGATGTCATATCTCATTCTTCATGCCAAGATGAGGCGTTTCCCACACCATGGGCAACCCAGATTGTCTCATTTTCACTGCCCTAAGATGAGGTGTTCTACACCTGGGCACCCCAGATGTCTCATTCTTCAGGGCCCAAGATGAGTGGTGTTCCACTCCCTCCAGGGAATCCCAGATTGTCCTCATTCTTTCAGGGCACCAAGATGAGGTGTTCCACTCCCAGGGCGCCCCACAGATACCCCAGCAGACAGATGTCCTAATGTTGCTTCACTGTCCAAGATTGAGGTGTTCCACACCGGGCACCCCAGATGTCCTATTCTTTCAGGGGGCCCAATGATTGAGGTGTTCCACACAGGGCTCCCAGATGTCCTAATTCATCGGGCCCAAGGTGAGGTGTTTTCTACACCAGGGCACCCCAGATGTCCTCATTCCTCATGGGCCAAGATGAGGTGTTCCACACCAGGGCACCCCAGATCCCCTTTCTTTAGGGAATGGGGGTTCCAATCTTCCATCATAGATGAGACGCTCACACAGGTCTCCTCAATACCTTGCAGCTCTACTCTTGCTCCCCCTCCCCCCAGTCGCAACAGCACATAATCCTCCAATATGTTCACCACCTCCAACAGGATCCCACCACGTCACATCTCCACTGCTTTCCACAGAGACCGTTCCCTATGCAGCTCCCTGGTTAATTCATCCCTTCCCACCCAAAACACCCCCTCCCCAGGTACTTATCCCTGCAACCGCAGGAGATGCAACACCTGTTCCCATACCTCCCCTCTCAACTCCGTCCAAGGACCACGACAGTCTTATCTTTGTGTGTCTATCTTCGGTGTTGGTGGGTGTTGGGTGTAAACCAGGATCTGCAGATCCTTCCAACATAAATTCCTTTATGTTGCATTGAAGTAATAAAAGAGAGTGTAACGTAACAAAATGTGCAAAAAGTGAAGGGGTCGAATACTTTCGGAATGCACTGTATCAACTGAGTTTCCCTACCCCTCACCATGGCATCCACCCTTCTGCCATCTAGTCTTTCATCACAGGCCCTTCATCACAGGCCCTTCCCCACTGTGCCTTGCCAACTCAACCTCCAACCACACAAAAATGTCTTAACCCAATGCTTCCTTATCCCAAGCATGTGTTATTTTTATTTTCCTGATTTAATATTAATCAATTTCTTATCCTCCTTTATTATTGCCACAATTATTTCATGACTATTTTCTGCTTGTATTGTTTCATGGGGGTTCTGATGTTGACCACCATATCAAGACTAGTCTGGCCTGGCCAGTTAGAGTGGACATCATTGGTGACTTAAAACCTGCCATTCTATCCCACTCATCTGCCAAGTACTTCAATCCCTTTTCCCCATCTATACTCTATAGTTCAACTCCAATCTACCATCCTTACTATGGTTCCACTTTTTATTCTCAAAGTGACCAATAAATCACTTTATGTTTAGGAAAGAACTGCAGATGCGGGAAACATCGAAGGTAGCCAGAAATGCTGGAGAAACACAGCAGGTGAGGCAGCAATAAATCATTTTAAATAGTTTGTGAAAGCCACTTGTCCATTCTAATTAGTTATTTACATGATGTCTATTGGGATCTCCCTCACAACATGGGATCCATGTTATGTTTAAGCTAATAGCTCGACCCTTTATTCTACAACAATATGTGCATTAACATCAAATAACATATAAACAAGAATAGGCCATCACTGAATATTACAAACTTAACAGAAGCAATCTGGTCACCTTCAATCTAGGATTCTATCTTCCAGCTGCTAGCTCCATCTCCTTCTCTTGATGCCAATCTACATGAGAATGGTCCATATTCCTCCATCACCAAAAGCAGCAGAGTATGAAATCACTTTAGACGATTTAAATATTAAATTGCTTAATTCACTTCAATAAAAATATTGTCTTGAGTACAAGGATGGATTTTGTACTGTTATAAAGTACTGTTATAATACTGTTATATATCACCAGGAATAAATACTGTAATTTCGTCATTTTTTTTACAAATATACAGAACATGGCATCACTGGCAAGATTTATTGTTCCACCTAATTGTCCAAAGGAAGGTAATGTTGAGTTGCCACCTTGACCGGTGCTTTATGGATAAATGCAAATGGGGGAGTGGAGTCAGTCTCCCCACAACAAAGGGGGGGGGGGGGGGTTTACTATCAAACTGTACAACTTTCTGTCATGAGGTAGACTGATTCCCCTCCATACCCCCCCCCCCCCAAATCTTTGCACATTCCCAATCCTTTCCCCTCGTCACTTTAATTTCATGTTTCATGTAGCTTGTGGATAATGTGGATAAATGTGAGGTTATCCACTTTGGTGGCAAAAACAGGAAGGTAGACTATTATTTGAATGGTGACCGATTAGGAAAAGGGGAGATGCAGCGAGACCTGGGTGTCATGGTACACCAGTCATTGAAAGTAGGCATGCAGGTGCAGCATGCTGTGAAGAAAGCGAATGGTATGTTGGCATTCATAGCAAAAGGATTTGAGTACAAGAGCAGGGAGGTTCTACTGCAGTTGTACAGGGTCTTGGTGAGGCCACACCTGGAGTATTGCGTACAGTTTTGGTCTCCTAATCTGAGGAAAGACATTCTTGCCATAGAGGGAGTACAGAGAAGGTTCACCAGACTGATTCCTGGGATGGCACGACTTCCATATGAAGTCGTGCCTGGATAGACTTGGCTTGTACTCGCTGGAATTTAGAAGATTGAGCGGTGATCTCATAGAGACTTACAAAATTCTTAAGGGGTTGGACAGGCTAGATGCAGGAAGATTGTTCCCGATGTTGGGGAAGTCCAGGACAAGGGGTCACAGTTTAAGGATAAGGGGGAAGTCTTTTAGGACCAAGATGAGAAAATCGTTTTTCACACAGAGAGTGGTGAATCTGTGGAATTCTCTGCCACAGAAGGTAGTTGAGGCCAGTTTGTTGGCCATATTTAAGAGGGAGTTGGATGTGGCCCTTGTGGCTGAAGGGATCAGGGGGTGTGGGGAGAAGGCAGGTACAGGATACCGAGTTGGATGATCAGCCATGATCATATTGAATGGCGGTGCAGGCTCGAAGGTCCGAATGGCCTGCTCCTGCACCTAATTTCTATGTTTCTATCTTGTGTTTTATGACTGTTGCAGACCAATGTTCTTGTTATAAATAAAGTTCTATCGTATTGTATAACCGAAGAAACACTGGTGTTTGTAGAGATTTCCAGGATCTGGACACAGTAATCATGAAGAAAAGCCAATATATTGAGCTAAAATGGTCAAAGGATGTGTACAGAATGGTAGGAAGCCACAAAATGCTGGAGTAACTCAGCAGGACAGGCAGCATCTCGGGAGAGAAGGAATAGGTGGCGTTACGGGTTACATTCTCCTTCAGCTGGAAATAGTGATCATTCTGAAGTGGGAATTGGAAATATCTGTATTTGTATCTTGACGTATAATCACCGTCACTGGTTGTCACACACGTTAGGAAGGTCACGTGCAAAGTCGCAATTAAATTTTAATGTGGGCCTTCGAAATCAACGTCTTAATTTTAATTGTTTCCAACTTGGTCTTGAAGGTCTTGACGTCAGGTGCAGTGTGAATGTCATGGTGGAGATGTTTCCATTGGCGAATTGTCTTTGGGTACAGTGAATACCTATAACAGTCTTCATTTGTTGGGATGATGTTGTATTTGAAAACCCCCGATTGCCTGGTCTTTGGTTGACTGGGTGAATTTGTAGATTGAATATGGCTCTTGATGTTGCTTGGAATAAATCTGTGCATTTTCTTTATAGATGGTCGTCAGGTGTAATTTGGTCGGATGGTTTTGAAGAGTTTCCCACTCTAGATCAGCAAGGATTTTAGTGAGAGTGGACTCCCTGCTGTAATCACCAACAGTAAACCTTGCAGCTCTATTTTGAATTCTTTCTAACTGGTCCCCATCTGTTTTGTGTTGTGAATCCCAGACCACGGAGCAATATTCAGGTTTGGGTCTTATCAGAGTCTTGTCGGCTATTCAATGAACTATTCAAATTCACTGAACCTTTGGTCTTCCACCATCACCGGTGATACATCCTAATTTTTAATTATTTCATTTGAGCCATCTCTGACCAGAAAATTGAATATTTAAACTTTTAAATTAATCGAAATTTAATTTATGGCAGAAAATGAGAAGTTTGCATTCATTTAGCGCTTTTCACAGCATGTTTGCAAAGTAGTTTGCGACTAAAAGAGATAGAAGGGTCTTGACCCAAAACATCGCCTATTCCCTTCGCTCCTTAGATGCTGCCGCACCCACTCAGTTTCTTCAGCAAACTCCAGGTGCTACATCAAACTCCAGGTGCTGCTGGAATCTGGAGCAAAAACCAAGCTGTAGAGTTTTGACAATTCTCTCCTTCCTTCCCCCCCACCGCCAGATGTGTTAAGAAGAATTAAAGCAAGTAAGACAATGCAAACCTGCAGAGAGCTGGAGTGTACACACTTTTACAGTGAAACTTTTGTCACGCATTGAAGGAAGATGCAGTTGAAGAAAAAGTTAAATTAATAGGCAGCCTGTAGCATGTGAATATCCTACGTGGATACAATGTAGGTATTTTCCATGGCCGGTAATATTCCTGAATTGGAAGACAGTTGGAAACGCCAAGATATTTCACTTATGAAGAGAAAATGGTTAAACTTTTTTTTTCATGGAGCATAAAAGACTGACGAATTAAGGCAAGAAAAGGGAACAGACCAGTATGAATTTCTCTGTGCCTACGTACATGTGATAATAAACTAGCATTGAACCATTGTTGGTTAATGGGATTAGTATAGATGATTAACTGATAGTTGGAATGGGCATGGCGGGCCGAAGAGTCTGTTTCTGCATTAGCAGGCAGCCTTGGAAGCCTTACCCCATTACTCAAACCTCATGTCAAAAACCTTGGCATGATATTTGACTCGGCTTTGAAATTTGACAAACAAGTCAATGCCGTGGTAAAAGCTAGCTTCTTCCAGCTTCGGACAATAGCTAAAATAAAACAATTCCTCCAGTTTAATGACCTTGAAAAGATCATCCACACATTTATCACCACCTGCCTCGATTACTGCAACTTCCTTTACACTGGCATCAGCCAATCTTCCATGTCCCGCATGCAACTGGTCCAAAACACCGCAGCGAGACTCCTCACGGGCACCCGAAAAAGGGACCACATCACCCCGGTTCTGGCCTCTCTCTCCACTGGCTGCCTGTGCAGTTCTGAATAAATTTCTAGATCCGTTTTTGTTTACAAAGCCCTTAACGGGCTTGCCCCCACCTCCACCATAAGTCTGCTTACCCACCACACCACCTCCAGGTCCCTCAGATCGGCCGACTTGGGGTTACTGAACATCCCGCGGTCTAGGCATACGCTCAGGGGCGACCGCGCCTTTGCCGTTGTAGCTCATAGACTGTGGAACAGCATCCCTCTTCCCATTGGAACTGCTCCCTCCATCGACTCTGTTAAGTCAAGACTTAAAACTATTTTTTACTCTCAAGCCTTTCTTGACGTCCTCTGAGGGAGGGCTATATGTATGTATTTATGTATGTACTTAATCTATGAACCAATGTTGTATAACGTTAGTACCTCCACCAACGTAAAGCACTTTGGTCAACGAGAGTTGTTTTTTAAATGTGCTATAGAAATAAAAGTGACTTGACATGAAATTAAGGTACAATTACTTTAAAGATATAGTGAGCATCAAGAAAAACCTGTGTGTTCTCTGCCATTCGGTTAAACGTCCGTCCTCACCGCACCAAACGGCTCACTCGGTGAGGGCCCTCTGCCCACACTAAAGATGGCGCCGCGCTACACACTGCGGGCGAAACCTGCCCCGCAATGACGTCACGGGTTAGCGCCTTTCGTGTCATGTGACCACTGCGCATCACGTGGCTCTCGGAGCGGCGTTTCCAGGTGAGGGGAAGGCCTGGGGTGGGGGTGAAAGCAGCAGCTGGCCCCAGTCTCAGCCAGCTCGGCCCAGCCCGGGGCAGCGACCTCCAGCCCGGGTCCCGGGTCAACCTGCATCGCATCGAGGAAGGGTGCGGAGGCATTGGCGACGGTGTGGTGCAGGTTCACCAGACGGCTGTATGGATTAGAGGGCTTCAGCTCCAGGGAGAGGTTGGATAAACTTCGATTGTTTTCTCTAGAACGTCGGCTGTTGAAGGGAGGCTTGATAGAAATATATACAATTAAGAGAGAGATAGATTGTGTGGACAGAACCTTTTTCTCGGAATGATCCAACACTTGTGGGCATAGCTATAATGTGAGAGGGAGAAAGTTTAATGGAGATGTGAAGGAAAGCATTGCTCGGGTGGTGGTGGAGACAGATACAATAGTGGTGTGAAGAAGGGTCTCGACCCGAAACGTCGCCTATCTCCTTCGCTCCTTAGATGCTGCTGCACCCGCTGAGTTTCTCCAGCCTTTTGTGTACCTACAATAGTGGTGTGATAGGCACGTGGAAGGACAAGGAGTCGAGAATATGGATCACGCACAAACAGTTGAAATCAGTTTAACTAGACATAATGTGGGCTTAAGGGCCCGCCCCTGTGCTGTTCTATGTTCTAATGCTAATATTGTGGATAGGAACAGAATACATAGCTAAATTACTTGCAGCTAAAGCATTACCTAACATGTAATATTGCAGAAGATAGACACAAAGTGCTGGAGTAACTCAGAGGATCAGGCAGCATCCCTGGGGAAAAAAGGGTGGGTTTAGAGATGAATACTTTGTCACATGTGACAAGTCACAGTGAAATTCTTTGCTCACAAACCAACAGTATACAAAGAGTTACCACATAAAGGGCACTGACAATGTATCCCGCGGCAGGTCCTCTTTTGTTTCCCATCCCCTCCCCCTCCCCCCTGGTTCCCCCACGCTGGGTCTTCCTTTGTAATAAAATAATGGAAGAGTTTTAAAAGATGTTTATATGGTCTAAACTTTCCTTCCTTGCATCCCCTCCAGGACAGCAGTGTGAATGTCAAACAATGGTTCGGCCCAACAGGGTGATCATAGGACTGAGCCTGTTGGACAAGCTATCAAAAACCAGCTGACTGCCAATTACTTCAATTAATAACAGTAACTATAATTTTTTCTCAATTTTGTCTGTCTTATCTGCAACACACATCTGAATTTTAGATATTTAGACTGCAGTTTAGGTAAGGTCTTGTATGCAGTGTATATTACAACCCGTTCTGTTCTTGCATCTTTTATTTGCAGACATTTTAAACAAACCTGAAAATACTTAGTGGCTCTGGAAAGACAAACAGAAAATGCTGGAAACAGCCAGCAGTCCGTGGAATATCAGGGGAAAGAGAAATAGGATTAACATTTCTGCTCAATGGCCTTCTGTCAGAACCATTCCAAAGCCATCGTTTCTGTTTCTAATACTTCAGGTGAAAGATCATTGTGATGAATGGGCATTGACCTGAAACATTAATTCTGTTTCTCTCCACAGATTCCACCCGGCCTGCTTACTGTTTCCTGTATTTTCTAGTTTTATTTCAGATTTCTTGCCTTTATAGTTTTGTGATTTTTTTTTTTTTTAGAAGTTCCTTTTTGGCAACATTCATATGAAGCTCTAAGTCCTGCACAATTGGAACTGGACTGTGTGTATTTTTTGATCCAAACCAATGCCAATTCTTAGAGAAAATATAATCATCACTCTTAAACCACTTGTAAATGTATTTGATCACTCATAGTGCAGTCCAGTGCCTAATTATAGTTCCTCTGAAGAATGATAAATTATTTTCAATGACAAATTGCTTGTGTGCATACCAACAAATACATCCTGACCAAACTACATCCTTTCATTGTGCAGTTTTTTTTAACCCCTTTCCCACCGACTCAATTCATTGTCAGTAGGGTAAGGGTCTCGACCCGAAACGTAGAGTCTGAAGAAGGGTCTCGACCCGAAACGTCGCCTATCTCCTTCACTCCTTAGATGCTGCTGCACCCGCTGAGTTTCTCCAGCTTTTTGTGTACCCTCGATTCTCCAGCATCTGCAGTTCCTTCTTTAAAAATTTCATTGTCAGTTTGCCTTGTAATGTTATAATTTTGCGGTGATGGGCTGCTTTACTGCTGTTTACTCTTTGAAAAGTAAGTCCTAAATCAATACATAAGAGACTGCAGATACTGGAATCTTTGAGCAAAAGACAAACTGCTGGATGAAGTCAGCGAGTTGGGCAGTATCTGTGAAGAAAAATGGGCAGACAATGTTGCAGTCAATAGTCAGATATATTCATCACGTACACAATGAAGTGCAGTGAAATGAACTTGCCAGCAGTGGTACAATAAAAAAGAACACACAATAAAAAATTTAACACAGAACATCCACCACAGCATTCATCACTGTGGTGGAAGGCACAAAGTTCAGTCAGTCCTCCTTCATTTTTCCCCGTGGTTGGGACCATAAACCTCCACAGTCGCCGCTGCGGGTGGCCAGATGTACAGGCAAGGCAAGTCCCGAATCGGTGCTTCCCTACCGGAGACTGCGGCTTGAAGATGGTGTAGGCCGCAGGCCCGCTGTCAGAGCTCTTCTCCAGGGATTCCCGGCGAGGGATCCTGCTCCGGATGGTAAGTCCCCGCCGCGCCCGTGGTTAGAAGCACCGCAGTCCGCGGCTTCTAGATGATGTGGGCCGCGGACCGGCGGTCGGAGCTCTTCTCCGGGGTCCCCAACGAGGGATCCCAGGCTCCGTAAGCCGCGCCAGAATCTCCACAGACCGCGGCTTCAGGCTGCTGCGGGCCAGCGATCGGAGCACTCCCTACTGGCGACCCCCAGCGAGGGCTCACTCGCTCTGCGATGAAAAGTTCACCCTGCGCTCGCTGATGAAGTTTCGGGCCCGACTCCTTGGTGTTAGGCCGCGAGGGAGGCGACGTGGAAAAAGTCGCCTCTCCGTGGAGGAGGTGACCGAAAGCGGTTCCCCCCCTTACCCCCCACCCCCCTTCCACACACAAGACACACCGAGAGACATTAAAACAAAGATTTAGACATACTAAATAAAAACAAAAAAAGTAGAATTGACTAACACATTGCTGACAGGGCAGCCATCTCGCAGCGCCCCCACCGACTCCCATACCTTGAATAACGGAGTAGACAGTGGGATAAAACAGCCTCTTCCTATTATTTCTTGTGTACTTAAAATTAGTTGTCCTTGGGCTATGCTGCTAACTCGTGACTGTGGAGTGAACATTATTCCATTACACTCTGCTGAGAATGAGTGATAGACATTTCCCCAATCATAAAGTGCTGGAGAGACTCAGCAGGTCAGGCAGTGTCTTTGGAGAGAATGGACAGGTGACTTTGCTTGTCCATTCCCTCCAGAGGTACTGCCTGACTCGCTGAGTTCCACCAGCACTTTGTTTTACTTTAGTTTAGAGACACAGCGTGGAAACAGGCTCAAGATTCTAGCATTTGCAATTGCTTGTGTATCCATTTCCCCAATCGTATCTTGTGGCAGCATCAGGCACTTTGGTAGATTGATAACTTATGAGATGGCTTCACAAACTGTCTAGACCAATTTACCCCCCCCCCCCCCCCCCCCCCCCACCCCACCCCTTCTTTCCCAGATGGTAATAGGTGTGAAATAGCTCCATTGTTAACCTGATGAAGATCCAATATGAGGGGGGGGGGGTCTGTACTTTGAGAAGGAGAATTAAAAATGTGTTAATCTGTAATTTCCTCTCTGTCGCAGTAATTCAGTGCCATGGCAGTGTCGTCTATTCATGAATGGACCCAAAAGGTAGCAGCATTCCATGCCAGCCCATCGCACTTTCTTGCAAGTACAACAGCTGAGAACTTTGTGCATGATCTGCTGAGAGTCCTTACCGATGAGAAGATGGATGAAAATATCAAGGTGCCAGACAGCTCTTTCCTAAACCTGAAAAACTCTTGAATCAAATACATATCAATGTATAGTACTTACTAATGCCTTTATTCTAGTCTTAAAATGCTATCGTTATAGATTGACTGATTATACCACCTAAGCGACTTAGTAACTACTACTATGCAAGTTAGATTGAAATTAGGCAGGTTGAGACAGCATCTCAATTATCTGATGTTCACACTTTCTCTAATTGTCCAAACTGCAGCTGGACAAAGTTTTAAAAATCAGAACATTGTGTTAAAGAAGGAACTGCAGATGCTGGAGAATCGAGGGTACACAAAAAGCTGGAGAAACTCAGCGGGTGCAGCAGCATCTAAGGAGCGAAGGAGATAGGCGACGTTTCGGGTCGAGACCCTTCTTCTAACCCTAGCCCTAATGCAGCTGGACAAAGTTTGGGGGAAGGGAAAATGAACTCTGCTCCATCCCCTTTCGAATAACTAGTCAATTAAGCAGTGGTCAGGGATTAAATCCAGAGCCTCATTGGTTGGATAAATTATGCACAACGTTAGTGTGAGATTATTATTGATAACTTTTTTCATAAAAGAAGACATTTCTTCATGTCAATCATCCCAGGTGTAATAAAGTTTAGATATTTTCACTAAAGGTTAGCAACTTTCCAGACAGCTGCGGCTCATAACCAACTCCAATCCTTACTATCTTTCACCGTTGCAAACTTGGGGAATGCAGAGTTCAGTAAAAGATGCATCATGGTCATACAGTGGATTTCCATCTATCTTTTAGTGCTTTTTAAATCCAAATTTATGTGATCATATTTTCATCACTGATTCAAACCTTCAAATGCTGACCTAGGTATTGATCCCTCTTTCTTTCTGTATTCTCAATATGTTGAAGCCAAAATGCCTTGCAATATCTCGCATATTCCCCAGATCATCGTTGCAGTAAATAAATGACACCCCTTACCAATCCCCGTCGACAGATACTCTCCTCCATCTAGCGGAGCTGGTCCTTACCCTTAATAACTTTTCATTTGACTCCTCCCATTTCCTCCAAATAAAAGGTGTAGGTATGGGCACGCGCATGGTCCCTAGTTATGCCTGCCTCTTTGTACGGTACGTTGAACAATCCTTGTTCGAGACACACCAGGGCCCTAACCCTGACCTCTACCTCCGCTACATCGAGGCATTGGTGCTACCTCCTGCACCCACACACAACTCATTGACTTCATCCATTTCACCCACCAACTTCTATCCGGCACTCAAATACACCTGGGCCATTTCCGACACTTCCCTATCATTTCTTGACCTCACTATATCCATCTCAGGTGATAGACTTCTGACCGACATCCACTATAAACCCACTGACTCCCATGGCTATCTAGACTACACTTCTTCCCACCCCACTTCCTGTAAGGACTCCATCCCCTACTCCCAACTCCTCCGTCTACGCCACATGTGCTCCCAGGATAAGGTGTTCCACACCAGGGCATCATTCTTCACGGAACGGGGGTTCCCCTCCCCCACCAGAGATGCCAACCCTAAATTTAGTTCACAGTAACATTTAACCCATTTGTCCGTAACAAATGGGGTTAAATGCATTTCTCTCCGTAACATACTCACCTGGGGTCGTTGCCGGCGGCTATGCGCCTGCGCACTGGTGCTGATCGCGCGGGCCGGCGCCGCCCGGGCTCTGGGCCGGGCGTGGCGTGGCTCGAAATGGCGCCAGGCCCGGGAACCCTCCCCCACTGCGCACGCGCGGCCACTGGGGCCCGGCAACCCTCCCCCACTGCGCACGCGCGGCCACTGGGGCCCGGCAACCCTCCCCCACTGCGCAGGCGCGGACACTAGGGCCCGGCAAAGTGCCGCTGATCGCGCGGGCTGGCAAACCGGGGACACATGGCGCCGGTGTTCACCACGGGAGGAACACCGGCGCGGCGGTGTTCCGTAACAGCATGTTTGGCTGCCGGAACACCGTAAAAAGTTTATTTCGCCGGGATAAAATACGGCGAATCCGGGACACTTGGCATCTCTGCCCCACTATAGATGAGGCTCTCATCAGGGTTTCTTCAATACCCCGTAACACTGCTCTCTTTCCACATCCCCCCCCACTCGTAACAAGGGCAGAGTCCCCCTAGTCCTCACCTTCCACACTACTAGCGTCACATACAACAAATAGTCCTCCGGCATTTTCGCCACCTCCAACGTGACCCCATCACTCGCCACATCTTCCCATCTTCTCCCCCCCCCCCCCCCCCCCGTCTGCTTTCTGCAAAGACCGCTCCCTCCGTTACTCCCTGGTCAATTCTTCCCTTCCCACCCGTACCACCCCCTCCCTGGGCACTTTCCCTTGCAGCCGCAAGAAATGCTACACTTGTCGCTTTACCTCCCCCCTCGTCTCCATTCAAGGACCCAAGCAGTCGTTCCAGGTGCGCCTGGACCTGCACCTCCTCCAACCTCATCTATTGCATCAGCTTGACGTAGGCTTCGCTATCGTTTTGTCGTACACCTCCGCTCGGTCCACAATAACCTACTTGATCTCCCGGTGGCTCAGAACGTCAACTCCCCGTCCCATTCCGAATCCGACCTTTCTGTTCTGGGCCTCCTCCATGGCCAAAGTGAGCACCAGCGCAAACTGGAGGAGCAGCACCTCATATTTCGCTTGGACAGTTTATACACCAGCGGCATGAACATTGACTTCTCCAATTTCCGGTAGCCCTTGCTGTCTCCTCCCCTTCTCAGCTCTCCCTCACCCTCTGGCTCCTCTTCCTTTCTTCTTCCCGCCCACCGCACCCTACATCAGTCTGGAGAAGGGTTTCAGCCCGAAACGTTGCCTATTTCCTTCGCTCCAAAGATGATGCCGCACCCGCTAAGTTTCTCCAGCATTTTTGTCTACCCCTTACAATCTATTGCCTTTCAAAAATGTTTCTTCTCCATCGTCCAATGTCTGACTCCTGATTTATTTAATTTATATTCTATTAATTTTATACTATGTTGTTCCCCATTTTCTAAGTCTTGGGCTTTTTGTTAAGATTCAAAATAAGATTTGGATGTTTAAAATAAGGCAGATTTTTTTTAAAATATGCAACAGAACATCTGAATACATGGACCATAAACGGATACATTCAGCCCTTTGAACCTTTTACATAAATTCCTTAGATCTCTAAAGTAGAAAGTTCCAGAGATCCACGATCTTCTGAGTGGAAAATTCATCCTCACCTCCCCTTGAATTCCTTTTTTTTGAATCTGTGCCCCTTAGTTCTAGATACATCCAGATGTGGAAAATCCTCTCGGCATCCATCCTGCCAAGTCTCCTGTAATTCCACAGTACTTTAGCAAGCTTTGGCCTAACCTGCTCAACTTAAATGCAACAATCACTTATTTCCAGGAATTAAACGTAGTGAGCTTTCTGTGCACTGCTTCCAATGCAAGAATATACATCCACCCATGCACCTGTCCAATTGGAGGCAGGTGGGACAAGCGTAGATGGGCCCCGTGGGTCAGCATGGGCAAGTTGGGCTAAAGGACCTGTTTCCGTGCTGTGTGACCCTAGATGGGACCAAATGTGCACAAAGTACTCCACGTGAGGTGTCATCAGTACCCTGTAAGGATGCACTGAAACTTGCATTAGACTTCCTAATGATTTGCTGTACCTGCATTCAAACTTATGCATTGAAACATAGCTGTGTGTGTTTGCATTTCAGGTGCAGATCCTCGGCATTCTTCAGGAGTTTCCAACTTTGTTATTGGTCAGCTCGCAGTCAGCACGAAGGGCAGTGGAGTCTGTCTTCAACCTCTATTTGCGGTTGCCATTGGCGCCCAAGACACTGAAGTTGAAATGCCATCTGCTGCTCTCAGTGACCACCATAGTAATTGCCACTGATGATCTGCTGAGTGATGAGCAGACACTGAAGAACTTGATGAAGCAGCTGCTCGATGTGGCGTGCGATTCAAACGATCACAGAAACGGCGTGACTTTCCGGCCTCTCAGGACTGTGGCGTGCGACTGCCTCCAGGAATTTGAAACCTGCTATCCAGGTCTCCTGTCAGGGAAACTGGAGCTTCTATCTAGCCTCCAGAGAAGGGAGGTGACTCCTCTGCACCAGGCCTACACACTTCTGTACAGCCAGGTGTTGAAAAATGCAATTCACACAGTTGCACAGGCGCATAATGCTGGTGGGGGCACCATCCGGGAGATGTTGGAACGAAATGAGGACATCAAATGGAAGGGGAGGGAGAAGCAGCAGGAGCTGGCAGCTGTGACTGTAACAACTCATTTGTCATTGTCTCCTTCTGCTGATGAAACAAAGGAGCTGAAGTCTTGTGTATCATTACTGCTGGAGGAGTCCTTCCTCTTAACTCCAGCTGCTCAAGCTGTTTTGCTTCGGGAGTTGGCCCAGGTCGTTCTGATGGTGCATTCACTTTCTCCAGTGATGTTCAGGTCACAGATATTGCGTCTGTTTGGGACGATAGACGTGTCCTTGCTCCACACCATGCTCTACATGAAGGCAACCTTCACCGACAGCCTATTCACTGTTGAGGATGAGAACCTCCTTTTGAAACGCCTAGTTGGCATGGCCCAGCACCCACTGCTCGGTGTTCCTCTCAAACTCTTCTACATGGACTGTCTGCTTCACTTTCCTGAAAACCGCCCCCTTAGCTCTAACCTGCAAGAGAATCTTCCAGTTCTGTTCACCTCAAGGATGGCAAATTGCCTATTCCCCACCCTGTTTAATGACAGCAGTACAATGCTGGGCCGTCTCAACCTACTGAGTCTTGTGTGCCTGGAGAATGGTGTGGATGAAAGAGGCATTGCTGAGATCTTTGATTACCTGATGTCTTTATACAAACTGGTAGACATCAGTGGAAGCAGGGACAGGATAGTAACCTTTTTCCAAGCGGTTTACATATTTGTGAGTCACTTCTATACCAATGAGGAGTATATGGCAGAATTGACCAACCGTATGGTCCAATTGTATGACAAGCATTGCAGCTTAGCTCCACATATGATCAACCTTATAAGCAGCACCCAAAACCTGCTGGAAGATTGTAAATGGCCCGTTTTGCTAGCAGGGGCCCTGCAGAAGCTGATCATAGAGCTGCCATTACAGCAATTGCCTCCTAATCTCATGTGGCATCTTAAAGTCCTGGCGAGAGTGGCCAAAGAAGGCAGCATCCCGCAGAAGGCAACCGTTCAATTCCTGCTGATTGTCATCCGGTCTTGCAATGTGTGTGCGATGGGTGAGTGGCAAATGGGTAATGCTGTCCTGTCTGTGTGCAGAAACATATTGCACTGCCAGAACCTGGAGCCCATCTTCAGGGATCTTGCTGACCTCTTGCAGCACCTTCACCTCTGGTTCCAAGACATCGACGTTCAAGATCACGCTCACTTCTATTATGCGCTGCTCACGTGTCTCTCCACTGACAAGCTGGCAGGGATTGTGGCAGAGGGCTCGGGCAACTGCAGTTGCACCAAGATCCGTTCCCTTTCTCTCATGTCGGAGAGTGCCGGCTCCTCTGTCTCCGTTCTTCCAGTCAAACATCCAATACTCCAACTCATTCCAATTCCAGAAAATGCCTGTCTGACAGTCAGTCCTGCAGGAGAAACCAGTGAAAAGGACATCGGGGAAGATTACTTGGGAAAATACTTGGGTCAGTTTTGTGATCCTGGATTTGCTCCTACAATTACATTGACATTTCATTTGGGTTTTGTGGAGAAAGTTGATCCCCATTTTCACAAAATCTTTACCATACTTCTCCATTTTGACTTGCAGAGCTCTAACTATGAGCCGTTAAGTGACCTCCTCGTACCCTGTCTCCTCTTCAACAAAAAGCCCCACGCTTTCTCTCTTGTGTTCAAGCCACGGTCACCGTTCCCTTTCACCTTGCACTCGAGCGCCATCTTTACCACAGAGGACGGAGACACTTATTGCAGTCAGCTCCAGCCTGTTGATGTTGGGTTCCCGAGGCTGTTCCTGCCCCCTCCTGTGCCTCTCAGCTGGCCTCCAGAAGTTAAGGTTCGCCTCTTTACCAAGCTGTGGACATCATTGATCCAAAACCGATCCAGCCAGTCCATTCTCAGTCGTTTCTGCTTCAAGATGGCCCAAGGGCCTCTTTGTGAACTGATACGCTTGCACTTTCAGAAGTATGTGGTCTCCCAACATTCACAGCCAGAGTCCTACAAGGTTTTTCTGTTCCTGCCCCCGTGCATCAATGTTTTGTTCCATCTCGAGCAAATAGATGATATTGTGAAGGTTGATATAGTCACGGATAACTGGAAACTTTTACCATTCATTAATTCTTACCTTGTGGATATGACGTCTGAAAACTAGCAGCCAGGCTTGCTGCAGAAAGGGTTTCCTGACCTCCAGAACAGTGCAGCACTGCAGTAAGGTATATTTAGTGGGAGCGTTGAGTGCAAACCTTTTTATTCAAGTACAAAAACGGGTGTGGATTTTTGTTCTGTGCAAGCTATCTTGCCTGGGAGATATTTTCAAACAAGATTCAACATATCTTCAATTCTATTTTGCTTATTACAAAGGAAAATGTTTAAAGTCTATCACTAAAGATAGCCTATCAAAAATGCTGGAAATATTATTATTCAGGCCAGGAATATTTCTATTTCTGATCCTTGTCTGTTTGTCAATCCCAACCCTAGTAAGACTAGACACTGAGATACGCTGTTCATTGACAGATGCTCCTCACGTTGCAGTGTCTAACTGTTCATAGTTTCACTTCCTGTCCCTGGAGGTTTGAGTTGTCAGGAGGTGACAGGAATGGTCTTGGTAGTAATTCCCATGGAAATTAACTACAATGAAATGAAGAAATCACTTTCAGAAAAGGAGTAAAAGATAATTAGCTGTTCATTGTGTGTTGGCAATTAATACCGATCAATGTATGTAACTTCTTGACTCACCTGCATTTAAAGGAACAAAAATAAATTATTTTTATACATGGTTCAATATTTTCCTGATGTTGGCTTGTATTTGATATTTGCTTATGACAGACAGGCCATTTGGCGCATCGCTAGCTCATGAAACATCCCATCAGGCCCATTTCCCCACTTTGTTCTCAGTAACCTAGTCTCTCCCACATGCTCCACAAATCCCTGTTGGATTTCCTTTGACATTTTAACCCATTGCTTTATTGACTTTTGAATGGATGGAAAGGCAGATCAGCAGGTTCTGATACTGCTATTAAACATGCATAAAGCTGGAATTCGCGTTGTGGGGAAAAAAGTGGTGACAATTCAACATAAACTGGACGTGCCTCTCCTGAAGAAGCCTAACTGGTAACCTGCATTATTAGATCTGTAGCCGGTTTGACTGTGACTGAAATTCCAAGGATGTGAGCTTGGCAGACTGAGTCAGCATTTACTTGCTGTTTGGAAGGTGGTGGTGCTGTCCTTGAGGGATGGTATGTCCACAATGTTGGTGTAAGGCGGTTCTAGGATCACCCTGTCATGAAGGAACGGCAAGACATGTTCCAGTGTGGAGTGGTGTGTGAGGCGGAGGACACGACCCAGTTGTGATGCTGCACTTGTCCTTCTCACTGGTTGAGATCCTTGGCAGGGAAAGTTCTGACCGTGACACTGTGAGTGACTGCAGGACAACCTGGAGATTGGACAACCAGCTACTGCATGGGTTGGTGATGGCGAGAAGTACTGGTATTAGACCAGGTGCCTAACGGCGGTGATGGGGAGAGGGACCAGTTGTGGATGGGTGTCTATCCAATGGTGTGTGATGTTGCTTGTGGGTGCCTAGCAGATGGTGTCGATGGAGGGACCAGTTGTGGGCAGGTGGCCAGCAGATGGTGTCGATGGAGGGACCAGTTGTAGACAGGTGGCCAGTAGATGAAGAAAGATGCTGGTTGTGGACATGTGCCTATCCAATGGTGGTGATGTTGGTTGTGGATGAGTGCCTATCAAATGGCTGCACTGTCCTATACAGTGTCGAGCTTTTTGAGTGTTGAGGCATCTAGGCAAGTGGGGAGTAGGCCTTCACACCCCTGACTTGAGCGTTGCAGATGGTGGACAGACCATGGCAAGTTAGATGAGGATTCCTAATCTCTGACTTGTTGCCACATTATATACATGGCTACTCCTTTTTGTGTTTCAGGCTAACAGTAACGCTGTAGGATATTGAGAGTGGAGGACACTGTTTACTGATTACCCATGCTGCACACATTTGCCAGCAGCTTGTGTTGAGTAAAGTTTGCAGATGTAGTGTCGGGTTTAGCGTTTTAAGGAAAATAAATCTTGCATTTATGTAACAACTTTTCAACTTGGGATGACTCAATACACAGAAAGTACCTTTTTGTTACAACTAATACTCTTAGGCGACTTCTGGAGGTCAAAGATGACGTGTCTCCACTCCAGTTCCATTGAGGCCGTGGGATGTGCTGAGTGTCATGGGAGAGGCAGGAACTGCTTGTTGGAGTGGGTGGACTCTACAGAGCCCTGTGATTTACGTGTGCTTTCTTGGTCATAGCTTGATGAGGCTGGTCCATGACAATTTGCTGCTGATATTTATTCCCAGGAACTTTTGACCCTCTCTACTTGGTGCCAGTCATGTACGTATTGTTTTGCTTCCTGAAGTCAATCACAATATACCTTGTGTTTCTGACATTGCGGGGCAGATTGGTGTCTTGGCACCTGGTTACAAAGTTTTCAATCACCTTCCTGTACTCTGTCTCGTCATTTCATATCCGGCCCACTCCGGTGGTGTCATCTGCAAACCTATAAATTGTGTTGGATTGGTATTTGACTGCACAGTCATGAGTGTACAAGGAGTATAGTAAGGGGCTGAGAATGCATCCTTGCTGGGCATCGGTATTGAATCTTTAAGGGGAGGATTGAATGGAGAAGACCAATAAGAGTACAAAGTACCCGTTGTGGCCATTTTCCCTTTTAATGGCTCCAACCTCTCAATTGCAATAATGGGGCACATTACTAAACTTTACCCGTGTAGGAAAGAACTGCAGATGCCGGTTTAAATCGAAGGTAGATACAAAATGCTGGAGTAACTCAGTGGGACAGGCAGCATCTCTGGAGAGAAGGAATGGGTGAATTTTTGGGTTGAGACCTTTCTTCAGACTGACTTTATCTGTCTACGGTTATTAAAGACCTTGTGAGGGTGTTTATAGACAGACACCTGTAGGTAGTCTTCTGAACAATTCCTGAAATTGCCATTTTCTCTTTTCCCTCCCCCCACAATCAGTCTGAATAATGATCTCGACCCAGAGATGCTGCCTGACCCACTGAGTTACTTCAGCACTTGGTGTAAACCAGCATCTGCAGTTTTTTGTTTCAACATCCTCGCTGTTGGCCTCGAGTCCTTGAACTTGCTGCGGTGCAGTCATAAACAGGATTTGCCAACTATTGAAGAGATGCTGGACATCCAATAAGGAGAGTGTTGGTACGTAAGTGAGCTCTCCAAGAATTAACACCTCCCAAATTATCATCATTTCTGAAAAGTTTCCATGCACATCAAGACCTGGGCAAATATCAGCATCTTCAGAGTGGGCAGAATATGAAGCATGATCCTGCCGGTATTACCACCAGGTTAGAAACCCTGCAACAAGTGACAGTAACTGCACACCCAAGTGGTGTTGCTAACAGGCAGAAAGCAAGCTGCTGAGGCGATAATGAGTGAATACATCGTTTGTATTTCAATTACAGGATGTTGATATTGCTTGTAAACTGATACGGGGAGGGGGTCTGTACGGAGATTGGTGGGGGTTTGTGTGTGGGGATCTGTACGGGGACGGGTGGGGTCTGTGTGTGGGGGTTTGTACCAGGAGGGGTGGGGGCTATACAGGTGGGAGGTGTAACTTGGCGTTTCAAGCATCCATTGCCAGCTCCAATAACACCCAGAGTTACTGCAGAAGTAAGTACGTTTAGTGGCCAAGTATTCACATACAAGGAATGTGCCTTGGTGCTCCTCCCACAAGTAACAACTGACATACAGTGACAGTTACGAATGACTCCGAAAACACTAAACATTAATGATAATAAAACATTAATGATAAAACATCATTGATGAAGCATGTGAACCAACAAAATACCAGATCAAAGGGAGGCTACATATTTTTGGCTTTTGACAGTCTGGAGTCGCCTTCCAGAGGGAAGTGATTCAAAGAGTTTGTGGCTAGGGTGAGAGGGGTCAGAGATGATCTTGCCTGCTCACTTCCTGGCCCTTGCCATGTACAGTTCATCAATGGAGGGAAGTTTGCAGCCAATAGCCTCTGCTGATCGGACATTTCGCTGCAGCCTCCAGGTGTTGTGCTTGGTGGCTCACCCAAACCAGACCATGATGGAGAAGGTGAGAACAGACTCTATAATGGCCGTGTAGAATTAGACCATCATTGCCTGTGGCAGATTGTGCTTCCTCAGCTGCCGTAGGAAGAGCTGCCATCCTCTGTTGTGCCTTTTTGACTGTGGAGTCGATGGTAGCTCCCCACTCAAGGTCCTTGGAGATGATGGTTCCCAGGAACTTACAAGACTCCACAGATGTAACTGGTGTTGTTGATGGTGAGTGAGGGGAGGGGGTGCTCTCCTAAAGTCTACAATCAATTCCACTGCCTTGCATACAGGTCATGGAATGACCTGTATGCAGATCTGCTCTCAGCCACAACCTTGGGAAAACCACCAGTAATGCATAAACACACCCATACCACTTTACATTGCCTCTATGATGGTAAATTGGAGACAGATTCTGTGCCAATACCAACCAAGACCAGCCCAAACAATGCCACCCTTCAGACAACACGTGAGCAGCTTCACAACTCTTAGGTCCTTGTTACCTCACTTTCAATAATGACAAACTTTCACTGCCAGTTTTTAACTTGAGGTTTATTTTTGTTGTCACAGGATTTCTGTAAAGCAAAGTGCTTGTGAAATCTGCCCAGTGTGGCCATGGTACACAACGGGAATAGGGCTGGGTTCTGCGTTAAAAGAAAATGGGAGCGCACTACTCTAAAATACGCCTGGTGTATGTGTCAAGTTCTTTGCAGAATTTAAGCTGGAGAGATGTTCCTTCCGTAGAAATATTACATTCCTATCAAGATTGAGATAAAATTAAGTTTTGTTCATCAAAGATGTTAAAAACTGTGAAGTGGACACTGGTGAGTAGAGTTACATGTTTGTAACGATGGAACAGACTTGAATTGCCTGATACTGTTTCAATGAGAGAATAAATTTGAGTGCTGTAATGTTTATTTTTGGCCTGATGTTTGCTATTAATGGTAACTGAATGATGCTGTAAGCTTTTCTCTCATGTGGCCATTTAAATTAGTGATTACAGTGAAATTAAAGGGATGACATTTGACCATGTCACACCCTGGCTATAGTTTAGTGTAAATGAAAAACAGAACCAGAAATGCAAGGGTACGTGAAAAACAGGATTTGAAAATGGCTCTGTGAACATATCAGCAGGCACAATATTTCACCATTTATCATCAAGACTGCTTGAATATTCAAGACTGTTCTTGGTGGGAGGTAGTAGGTAGTATCACTGGATCAGTCCCTATAGGTTCAGCTCCATGGTCTGGATGTGTCTGGTGCTGGGTCAGAAGCTTGTCAATTAGACCCATTTCTGCATCGCGTCTGTTGATTTCTTTATAGGGTGTCCATGACATGTCATGTTGCAACTTGTAGGCACCAAGGAACTCATGTGGGCAGCTCAGCCCCCACTCCTGCGGGAAATAACCATCAGTTACACTTTAAGAAACATTGTACATCAAAGAACCTCCGTGCCTCGGGACATCCTAAGCTGCCTCCTGGACAATAAGATACCTCTGGTATCTGAACAATGAAATAGTTTTGGTGTAATTACCATGGGGAACGCACAGACAATTTGCATGCAGCAAATTCCCAGAAACTGTAAGAAGATATGAAATAATCAGTTGTGGCAATGTTGGTCAAGATGTAAATGTTGTCCAGAACAAAGGGGAGTAGAAACTGCTGCTTCATGCCGTACCATGCAGTGTTTAACACCATGCAGAAAGCACAGGCAGGGCAGCGGTTTTATAACTAAAGGACATGCCTGCAACATTCATCCACGCCCCATGCCCAGCTCTGAAGTGACGGGCAGAATTATTGCTCTTGGGTCTGAAATGGGATCTAATGCAGAGGCCAGAGTACTGGCCAGACCACGGCCAGAACTGGACCATGGGCAGAACCAGATCACAGGCAGAACCTTCATGGTTTATGAGTCTCTGTTTCCCCCCCCCCCCCCAAAAAAAACACCCCACAGTGGAATGCGTAGGAAAGAAGTGCAGGTGCTGGTTTACATTGTAGACACAAAATACTGAAGTAACTCAGCGGGACTGGCAGCGTTTCTGGACAGAAGGAATGGGTGACGTTTCAGGTGGAGACCCTTCAGACTGAAAGTTTCAGATTAGGGTTCAGGCTATCCAGAGATGCTGCCTGTCCCGCTGAGTTACTCCTGCATTTTGTGTCTACCTTCACACCGCAGCGGAGCTATAATTAATCAGAACTGCCTTTCATTCTCTAGGGATATTTAAAAATCCACATTTTCTGACCTTTGGAGAAAGGATGGAGAAATATCGCTGACCAGAATCGCGTCTGTACATGAAGTAGATGGTGCCAGGCTTCTTCACAACATTACAGGCAACGTGGTGAAGATCAGCATCTCTCTTGGCCTCTTCCAGAACCTGAGTAAACACATGCAGGGCTCACGAGGAGAGGGTACAGGGTGTATGACAAGAGGGTACGGTGTGTACCAGGGAGGATACAGAACCGGATTATAAAGGTATGAACAATGTGGGCCAAGAGCCTGTTTTGTGCCTTGACTAAGAAAATAATGGGGTTGGGATTTTAAAGGACAATTTATTTTCTACTTTAATGTTAATTGAATAGAATTTTTATAAATTTGACAACATTGTGTAAAAATGCTTGCAAATTAGGACTTTAAGGGTTTTAGTTTTTATCTGTATCCCCTTCAGCCTTGATGAATTCAGCAGTTTAACAAGTTGTTGTGGCACGCTGCTCGTATGCATGGACTTGTGATTTATTAGAGCTACAAAATCACTCCTAATCCACTGAGGCAGGGCTTGAGCAAGTTGTGTGAAGGATGCCTTAAACACTGTAGTTTTATATTCATTTACATTTTTGTTTAGTTTTAGAGATACAGTATGGAAATTAGCCGTTCGGACCAATGAGCCCAATGGCAATTTTACCCACAAATCCGCACATCTTTGGGATGTGGAAGGAAACTAAAGCTAATTCGAGGATGTGCAAACTCCACACAGACAGTACCAGAAGTCAGGATTGAACTCTGGTCTCTGGCTCTGTGAGGCAGCAGCTGTACCACAATGTTTGGTTCATAGTTTGAAGACTGCCAGTTATTGGCTATCCATTGTCCACGAGGAGCGAGTGATTAGTCACTTCCTTCCTCTGGTGCAGTCCTTGTATGATGGTCCAAACCAAAATGCTTATGGAATGGTTTTTGATCCAGTGTAAATGCAGGAAGTTTATCCATTCTAAATTAGGATAGCCTCAAAACTGGAAGGGATATTAAGCTGGACATATTTCAGGCATTGTAACCCTAAGTAATGAAAACTTGCAGGATTGGGAGATGGTGCTGATGAATCTTTAGTGTATCACCGTTGTACATTGTGTCACTGCAAAAGGTACTAGAGGGAGTAGACATTTAACGTCACGGGAGGTTTGGGCCATTTGGCATTTTCACTTCAGGTTTTGGAATTAATTAGGAGCCACTCTGACATTCTGACTGGTTCGAATCTAGTGCGGAATAATCTCAGTACGCATTTCCTGTCATGTGATCAGGGCATGAGGGAAGCCACCATGTTTGAACTGGGTCTTTTAGATGTCCTCTGGAGATAATGGGACAACTGTCATTTAGACATTTTTATGTAACTAGGGAGGAGATCAAATGCTCAATTAAAGAGGAAAACATGAAGTGCTGGAGTGCAGGCAGATGCTGCCTGACCTGCTGAGTTACTCCAGCACATTGTGTTTTGCTCAAGATTCCAGTATTTGCAGTTCCTTGTGACACAATCTCTACATGGATGTAATAGAGGCGAAGAGAAGGAATTTCAGAGGCCAGAAACTTGGTGTTGTCTTCACTGGTGGAAAAGCAGCAGAAACAGTAACAATGCTTCTAACAATGAGGTGAGAAATCTGGTCTGAGGGTTGTGAAATGATGAGGGGGAGATACGGCCAAATAGCAAGAAACTTTTTCCTAAGGTGAGGATATCTAAGACGAGGGACACGGGTTGGAGGTTTAGAAGGGATCTGATGGAGATTTCTTTCAAGCAGAGGGCAGTTGAATTCAGGACCCTGCTGCCTGAGGAGGTGACGGGACCAGGCACGCACACAACTTGAATCACCAAGGCGTGGAATGCCATGGTGGGGGGGAATTAGAGTCGATCGGTACAAATGATAGCATGGAACTGGTGTGCCGAAGAGCATATTTTGGTGTTGTACGACTCCAAATATTATATACTTACGATATACAGAGAAGTTATGTCGGCTCACAAAGCAATCTATCCTCCACTAGTTTTTCCATGTAACCTATTCTTTCCACATTCTCATGAACTTCCACCCCCTAGATTCTACCATTCATAGACACATATGGGGCAATTGATGGTGACATATCTTTGTGATGATGGAGGAAACTGGAATACCCAGAGAAGCCTACATGGTCACAGCAATAAAGTGCAAACTCCACATAAATTGAAGCAGAGGCCAAGATTGGAGCTGTGAGGCAAGAGTTCTACCTGCCGCACCACTGGCCCACCTGTACCGTCACTGGCCCACCTGTACCGTGACTCGTAGCCCTGCACATGCAGAGCTTACATTGAAAGCAGGCAGATTCAGTCTTCGAAATTCAAAATCATATTTAGCACCAAAGATCTAAATTCCACCTCTCAAAGTGAGCCAGATAAATTAGTGTGGTTAAAAATGATTAGTATGGATGTCAGGGGTTATGGGGAGAAGGCAGGAGAATGGGATTAAGGGAATGATAGATCAACCATGATTGAATGGCGGAGTAGACTTGATGGGCCAAATGGCCCAATTCTGCTCCTATCACTTTTGAATACACAACACCACGAGACAAACTAACCTATAAACATATTGAAGGTAGCAATTTGTTACACAGAATGATCCTTATGGACACAGCTCAATCTTGTTCCCTGGGCTTTGAGTTAGAAAGCTAGTGCGGGCATTGGTAACGTACTGGGAACGAGTGGGTCTGGAGTGACGGGGACGCAGAGGGGGAGGTATTGAATCACTTTAAGGCTGCTTTTACCTGTCGAGCTTTGTCTTGGAGGTACTGGATTTGCTCGGCTATCACAGTCAGTTTATTAGTTACGTTGGCTCGAACAAATTCATCTCCCTGGAATAAAAGTAGTTTCAAATTTAATGGGGTGCAAATCACTACAGTCGACCTGACTTTAAGACGTCAAGATTCATGCTGCCTGTCTGTATGGCCACCAAACATCGACCACAACGATTCCATGTTGCTATTGCTCCACATTCCCACCAGCTTACCCAGATTCTACCTCCTCACCCACACACCAGGGGTAATTAGGGATGACTAGACTAGCCTACCAAACCATGTCTTAGAATATGGAAACAGGCCCTTTGGGCCACAATGTCTGTGCCGAACATAATGCCAAGATAATCTAATCGCTGCCTTAACTTGATCCATACCCCAGCATTTCCTGTATGTCCACGTGCCCATCTAAAAACCTCTGAACCACCACTCTTGTATCAGTCTCCTCCACCCTGGCACCCATTATGCTGGCACACACTGCCCTGGCACCCATTATGCTGGCACACACTGCCCTGGCACCCATTATGCTGGCACACACTGCCCTGGCACCCATTATGCTGGCACACACTGCCCTGGCACCATTACGCTGGCACCCACCACTACTGTATCAACCTCCTCCACCCTGGCACCCGCCACACTCGTACCCACCCACCTGGCACCCACCACTATTGCATCAGCCTCCTCCACCCTGGCATGCCCAGCCTGACAGATACATTCGACCAGGTCCAATGGCCTGGATGATGTGTGTATTTTCATGGCCATTCAGTTGGTCTCTTTCAGGCAAATTGCAATTTCTTAGTTGGTCTCGAGCAGGTGTTGCTAACAAGGACTTCTCTTGAAGATGTGCTTGGATTCATACACTTACAACTAGCCTGAACCAGCTGTCTGCTTCTCTGCACATCACACAACAACTGAACTCTGTGCTTCACTTCAGCGTGAACTCGCCGCCTTATGCCACACCACCAACTGTCTGCATCGCTCCTTAACACCCTGACCGGCTGTCTGCACCTCCTCACTGATGCCAACCCATCTACTCACTCCACCAAACAGTATCTGTGTAAGTTGAGACCAGCAGTAGACTGGCCTGGATTGGAGAGGAGTTGTGTCTATCGGGGTCAATCCTACCTTTTGGATTTGTTGTGCCAGAGCTACAAGGTCGAGTGGGTCTCCGAGCCGATTGGTCTGGTGGGTACTGACCAGTTGTAGGCCTGAGGGCTTGGAGCTGCTTTCCACCAGCGCCACTGTAAACCAAATGAGGAGACAGGATGAGTCTTCGCCAACTCCACTGGACAAGACATGTGGAACACCAACATCAGCAGATGGATGTTACGCTCGGCCTTGGTCAAACTTGGCCACACTCTAAGTACTGACCCTTCCGAGACGGTACATATGCAGCCTTCACCATAGCTCTACTGGTCATACAGTCTGCTGGAACTAGTTCTGAATACCAGCAGTCTTGATTTGTACCAGACTGAGAGAATAACCAGACTAAGAGAATAACCTGACTGGACTCGTTATCTCTAGTTTGGAAGAATGAGAAACATCAGATTGAAGAGCGTATGTTCTCGGCCCCAATGGGGTGGCGTTGGGATGACAGGTCAGCTGCCTAGCATGTCCAGAACCCGAGGCCACAGTCTCAAACTGAGGGCTAGCACTCGACCCCAGGTGAGTAGTCATGAATCACAGTGGTTTTCCACCCAGAGGGTGTGGAGCAAGGAACATGAGGTCAGTGCAAGCAAATGGTGCCCAGCTAGGTGACACAACATTACATGGGCAGCACAACGGCCTGAATGGCTTGCTCCCAAATGTTAGTCCTGTGTCAAACCGGGAGTGTTTGTATTGTGTACTGTCTAAATATTAGTCTTTCCTGCTGTCCAAACAAGGAAAAGTTAGTGTGATAGCGGGGCAGGCTGAGGTGGCAGGTACTGGCCACCAGTACTAGTTTGGTGTCGTACTGGCCACCAGTCCACAGGGCATTTGTCAGAGTGGATCAATATACACATTCCTGGAATTCTCTTTATACATTTCACATAATGCAGTGCAAAAGGAGCACTCCAGTTTGTTCCCAGCTGTTATCAGGCATCTGATCCATCCCACCACAACCAGAGAGCGGGCTTGAGCCACCATCCACCTCATTGGAGACCATCGGACTATCTTTAATCGGACTTTACTGGACTTTACCTAGCACTAAACGTTATTCCCTTTATCCTGTATCTGTACACCGTGGACTGCTCGATTGTAATCATGTATAGTCTTTCCACTGACTGGTTAGCCTGCAACCTGAAAAACCTTTTCACTGTGCATGTGAAAATAAACTAACCCAAACCAAATAGCCTTTAGGAGAAAGTTCATTTTTTTTTAAACACAGATGGTGGTGGTGCCTGGAATGCGCTGCCTGGGGTGGTGGTGGAGGCAGATATGATCAAAGATACGATAGCAAGTTTAAGTAAGTAAGTTTATTGGCCAAGTATTTACATACAGGAATTTGCCTTGGTGCTCCGCCCACAAGTAACAACATGACATACAGTGACAGTTACGAATGACTCAGAAAACACTAAACATTAATAATAATAAAACACCATTGATCAAGCATGTGAACCAACAAAATACGAGATCAAAGGGAGACTACAGATTTTTGGTTGTTGAGTAGAGCAACTACTCGTGGATAAAAGCTGTTTTTATGTCTGGCTGTGGCAGCTTTGACAGTCCGGAGTCACCTTCCAGAGGGAAGTGATTCAAAGAGTTTGTGGCCAGGGTGAGAGGGGTCAGAGATGATCTTGCCCGCTCGCTTCCTGGCCCTTGCAGTGTACAGTTCATCAATGGTGGAAAGGTTGCAGCCAATAACCTTCTCTGCTGATTGGACGATTCCAGGTGTCATGCTTGGTAGCTCAGCCAAACCAGACCATGATGGAGAAGGTGAGGACAGACTCTATGATGGCCGTGTAGAATTGGACCATCATTGCCTGTGGCAGATTGTGCTTCCTCAGCTGCCGCAGGAAGTACATCCTCTGTTGTGCCTTTTTGACTGGAGTCAATGATAGCCCCCCACTTAAGGTCCTTGGAGATGATGGTTCCCAGGAACTTAAGAACTTCACAGATGTGACTGTGGTGTTGTTGATGGTGAGTGGGGTGAGGGGAGGGGGAGCTCTCCTAAAGTCTACAATCAGTTCCACTGTCTTAAGAGCATTGAGCTCTAGCTTGTTGCTACGGCACCAGGACGCCAGCTGTGTCACTTCCTGTCTGTAGGCAGATTCCTCCCCATCCTGGATCAGTCCAATCAGGGTTGTGTCGTCCGCAAACTTGAGAAGCTTGACAGAGGTGTCTGTGGAGGTTCAGTCGTTGGTGTAGAGGAGAGGGGAGAGTACACAGCCTTGCGGTGCTCCTATGCTGAGTGTTTGCATGTCCAAGATGTGCTTTCCCAGCCTCACATGCTGCTTCTGTCTGTCAGGAAGTTGTCAGGAAGCCTTTTGAGTGTCTTCATGACTACAGAGGTCAGTGCGACAGGCCTGTAGTCATTAATACAAGTAATCCTTGCCTTTTTGGGTACAGGAGTAATCGTGGAGACTTTGAAGCAGGCAGGGACAGTACATGTTTGCAGGGACTAGTTAAAAATGTCTGTATAGACCGGTGCCAGCTGTTTGGCACAGAGCTTAAGAGTAGAGGGGGAAACATTAGTGGTGTTTAAGAGGCTTTTAGTCAGGCACGTGGATATGGAGGGATACGGATCTTGTACAGGCAGAGGGGATCAGTTTAACGGTATCATGTACAGCAGGGCCTGCTCGTGTGCTGGACTGCTCTATGTTCTATCTTTGATCTGCCTTACAGCGGGCACAGGCCGCTACCAGTGACAACAAGCAACATGTTTGCTGAACCCGGCTGGCGGTGTCTCCTTACCCGCGGCGGACGGCGTATCCTCTTCACCATCGGCCTGGCTCATGATGCGGGCTGGCGCGACCCGGCCCCTCTCTCTCCCCTCTCCCTCTCTCCCTTCTATCTCTCTCCTCTCTCCCCTCTATCTCTCTCTCCCTCTCTCTCCTCTCTCTCCCTCTCTCTCCTTTATCTCTTCCTCGCTCCCCTCTATCTCTCTCCCCCTCTCCCCTCTCTCTCTCCTCTTATCTCTCTCCTCTCTCTATCTCTCTCCTCTATCTCTCTCCCCCTCTCCCCTCTCCCTCCTCTCTCTCTCTCTTTCCCTCTCTCCTCTATCTCTCCCCCTCTCCCCTCTCTCCCCCTCTCCCCTCTATCTCTCTCCCCCTCTCTCTATCTCTCTCCCCCTCTCTCTATCTCTCTCCTCTATCTCTCTCCTTTCTCTCTTCCCTCTCCCCTCTCCCCCCCTCCCTCTCTACTTCCCACCCCCGGCTGCCCGCTCCCTGGTCACCTCTCCCCGTCTCCGCAGCCTGTCCGACAGGAGCGGCCACGTCCCGCCCTCACTCTCGCCCTACAACACAACGACCCGGAACCTCAAGCCGCCCAGTGTCCCACACACACGCACAGGCACACGCACAGTCAGTGACCCACACAGCCCGGGTCCCCGAGTGTAATGTCCCGCACACTGTCCGTGGGGCCCGGACCTCCCCCCCCCCCCCCCCCCTGTGAACGACCCGTTCCCGGGCGGCCCGAACCTCCTGTGTCCGATGTCACAGAACAGTCCCCGCCCGCCGTGTGAGGCGTCACAGCGACCGGGTCCCCGCCCCCATGCCTGTCCCACACATGTCCCATAACGCGGCCGGCCGGTGCCCTGCACTCTGTCCCACACGCGTGTCCCAGTGTAACCTGTACATTGCAGCCCATGTTCCAGGGAAACGGGCAGCAAAGGATACAACCCTCTTAGAACGTCTTAAACAAAACACGGCCATAACTAATTGTTTCGAGTGAAGATGGGAGACGATGCTGGTCTGTGGACAGTAGGATGCCAGAGAGAAGCAGATTCCCACCGTAATGTTGCTCGCTGCTCCAGATGTGGGATGGGGCCAGGTGTGGGATGGGGGCAAACGTGGGGGATGGGGGACAGGTGGGGGCTGGGGGACAGGTGGGGGATGGGGGCCAGGTGGGGAATGGGGACCATGTGGGGGCTGGGGGACCACGTGGGGGCTGGGGGACAGGTGGGGGATAGGGGACCACGTGGGGGCTGGGGGACATGTGGGGGATGGGGGCCAGGTGGGGAATGGGGGACCACGTGGGGGATGGGCGGACCACGTGGGGGCTGGGGGACACACGTGGGGGCTGGGGGACACGTGGGGGCTGGGGGACAAACGTGGGGGCTGGGGGACACGTGGGGGATGGGAGCAAACGTGGGGGCTGGGGGACACGTGGGGGATGGGGCAAACGTGGGGGATGGGGGACACGTGGGGGCTGGGGGACACGTGGGGGATGGGGGCTGTCTCTGTGTGCCTGTCTCTGTCTGTGTGCCTGTCTCTGTCTGTTCCTTGTCTCTGTCTGTGTACTTGTCTCTGTGTACTTGTCTTTATGTCTGATACTGCAGACAGCAATTTCTTTCTAGTGGAGTACATATGGTGTACATGGCACGAACACCGCTGGACTCCTATAGTTGAGGGCTGAATCCCTCCTCCCCACCCCCCGGTGAATGCTGGATTCATGTTTTTGGGTAGTACACAACCTTCCTGACAGAATCAAGAGTGTTGCTTACTAACGGTGACATTCAGCCCATCAAACCATTTAATCGCTCAGCAGTCATTGAATCATTGACAGGTACAGCATGGAAACAGGCCCTTCGGCACACTGAGTCCATGCTGACCATCAATCACCTGTTCGCACCAGCTCACACGATCTCACTTTCTCTTCCACACCCTACACACTAAGGGCAATTTATAGAGATCAATGATCTACAAATTTACACATCAATGGGATGTGGGAGGAAACTGGAGCACTAATTGTATAAATGAGCAAGCAAACAGTGCAAAATGTAATGTTCCAGGTACAAAGTGCAGATAAAAATGTGCAAAAGCCACAACACAGTAGATTGGAAGGTCAGGAAAACATCACGAGAGACCATCCAAGAGTGATAACAGCAGGGATGAAGCTGTTTGTGAATCTATGTACAAATGCTTGCAAGGGAGAAGAAAGATGAGAGTATGAGTGATCTAGATTCATGTGGTCTTCTTTCCCGAGGCAGCATGAAGTGTACATCCCAATAACTAGAAAAGTTGTCCTGCCTATGACTCCCCCTTTGTGAAATAGGCATGAAGACCGAAAAAGGTGAATTTATTATGGGGAACAAGGAAATGGCAGATGAGTTGAACAGGTACTTTGGATCTGTCTTTAATAAGGAGGACACAAACAATCTCCCTGATATAGTAGTGGCCAGAGGATCTGGGGTGATGGAGGAACTGAAGGAAATCCACATTAGGCAGGAAATGGTGTTGGATAGACTGATGAATCCCCAGGGCCTGATGGTCTGCATCCCAGGGTACTTAAGGAAGTGGCTCTAGAAATCGTGGATGCATTGGTGATAATATTCCAATGTTCTATAGACTCAGGATCAGTTCCTGTAGATTGGAGGGTAGCTAATGTTATCCCACTTTTTAAGAAAGGTAGGAGAGAGAAAACGGAATTATAGACCAGTTAGCCTGACATCAGTGGTGGGGAAGATGCTGGAGTCAATTATAAAAGATGAGATAGCCGCACATTTGGATAGCAGTAACAGGATCGGTCTGAGTCAGCATGGATTTACGATGGGGAAATCATGCTTGACTAATCTTCTGGAAATTTTAGAAGATGTAACTAGAAAAATGGACAAGGGAGAGCCAGTGGATGTAGTGTACCTGGACTTTCAGAAAGCATTTGATAAAGTCCCACATAGGAGATTAGTGGGCAAAATTAGGGCACATGGTATTGGGGGTAGAGTGCTGACATGGATAGAGAAGTGGTTGGCAGACAGGAAACAAAGATTAACGGGTCCCTTTCAGAATGGCAGGCGGTGACTAGTGGGGTACCGCAAGGCTCAGTGATGGGACTGCAGCTATTTATAATATACATCAATGATTTGGATGAAGGGATTCAAAGTAACATTAGCAAATTTGCAGATTACACAAAGCTGGGTGGCAGTGTGAACTGTGAGGAGAATGCTATGAGAATGCAGGGTGACTTGGACAGGTTGGGGGAGTGGGCAGATGCATGGTAGATGAGGTTTAATGCGGATAAATGTGGTTATCCACTGTGGTAGCAAAAACAGGAAGGCATATTTGAGTACAGGAGCAGGGAGGTTCTACTTCAGTTGTACAGGGTCTTGGTGAGACCACACCTGGAGTATTGCGTGCAGTTTTGGTCTCCAAATCTGAGGAAGGACATTATTGCCATAGAGGGAGTGCAGAGAAGGTTCACCAGACTGATTCCTGGGATGTCAGGACTGTCTTATGAAGAAAGACTGGATAGACTCGGTTTATACTCTCTGGAATTTAGGAGATTAAGAGGGGATCTTATAGAAACTTACAAAATTCTTAAGGGGTTGGACAGGCTAGATGCAGGAAGATTGTTCCCGATGTTGGGGAAGTCCAGGACAAGGGGTCACAGCTTAAGGATAAAGGGGAAATCCTTTAAGACCGAGATGAGAAAGACTTTCTTCACACAGAGAGTGGTGAGTCTCTGGAACTCTCTGCCACAGAGGGTAGTTGAGGCCAGTTCATTGGCTATATTTAAGAGTGAGTTGGATGTGGCCCTTGTGGCTAAGGGGATCAGAGGGTATGGAGAGAAGGCAGGTACGGGATACTGAGTTGGATGATCAGCCATGATCATATTGAATGGCGGTGCAGGCTCGAAGGGCTGAATGGCTTACTCCTGCACCTAATTTCTATGTTTCTATATTACGATCTAAATGGCGTCACGTTGGGAAAAGGGGAAGTACAACGGGATCTGGGGGTCCTTGTACATCAGTCTATGAAAGTAAGCATGCAGGTACAGCAGACAGTGAAGCAAGCGAATGGCATGTTGGCCGTTATAACAAGAGGAATCAAATGTAGGAGCAAAGAGGTCCTTCTGCAGTTGTACAGAACCCTAGTGAGACCACACCTGGAGTATTGTGTGCAGTTTTGGTCCCATAATTTGATTAAGGATATTCTTGTCATTGAGGGAGTGCAGTGTAGGTTTACACGTTTAATTCCTGGGATGACGGACTGTCATATGCTGAGAGAATGGAGCAGCTGGGCTTGTACACTCTGGAGTTTAGAAGGATGAGAGGGAAACTCATTGAAACATATAAGATTGTTAAGGGTTTGGACACACTAGAGGCATGAAACATGTTCCCTATGTTGGGGGAATCCTGAATCAGGGGCCACAGTTTAAGAGTAAGGAGTAAGCCATTTAGAACGGAGACAAGGAAACACTTTTTCTCACAGAGAGTGGTGAGTCTGTGGAATTCTCTGCCTCGGAGGGCGGTGGAGGCGGGTTCTCTGAATGCTTTCATGAGAGAGCTAGATAGGGGTCTCAAAAATAGCGGGGTCAAGGGATATGGGGAGATGGCACGAACGGGTTACTGATTCGAGATGATCAGCCATGATCACATTGAATGGCGGTGCTGGCTCGAAGGGCCGAATGGCCTACTCCTGCACCTATTGTCTATTGTCATTCACACAGCACTCGGGTGAGGTATCTGTTCATCATGGACTGTCCAAAGTATTTTGAACCCAGTAATAATCAAACAGGGTAGGTTGGGGAAGCTGAGTTGCTCCAGCACTCTGTGAAACGTCACATATCCATGTTCTCCACAGATGCTGCCTGACCCTGGCTCTATTAGTCGTATGTGAGTGTTATGTACAATAATTAAGGAGAGCAAGTTGTGAAGAAAGAGTTTGAAAGTGAGTGTTCACTTTACACTACAGCAGTGAGACCGCCAGGCATTCACAGACTGGGGAGGGGGCGGAGAGACGAGTTTTTACGAGGTATCTGAGCACACCCACTGGGCATCTGGGAGGAGAAGGAACTGCCTACAGAAACTTTTAACTTCCCAGAAATCGTTGCTCCTTGTAAAACCACCGCCTCCCCCCTGCTTTGAGATTGAACACTTTGCAAGTAGCGTCCCACGTTGAAAGAGTTGTCCTGGGCGGCAGGGAAGTGACAGACCGGCCGGCTCCTCGCTCAGAGGAAGCAGGCTCTCCAGTTCACATTTCACCCTGACCCCTCTCTGCTCCAGCTCCCCTCTCACTAACATGGCCCTGTGGTTCTCTTGCCTTACCCTCCTGGCTCTGGGCGTAGCCAGAGTGGGCAGCGCTGAGCCCATCGCAGACAGACTACCCCTGGAGCCCTACGACCGGTTATTTAGCATGGCGGTGGAGGCCTACTACCGTGACGACTGGCAAGGAGTCATTCTCAACATGGAGAGGGCACTGCAGAACCGGGCAGCCCTCCGCCGGGCAAAGATCCACTGTCGGGCCGAGTGTAGCCACAAGATGAAGTTCAGCATCTCCAACAGCAGCCACGACCTCTTCTTGGATATGCACTACTTCCACACGGTGCTGAGGAAGGCGGACTGCCTGAGGGTGTGCGAGGGGGAGAGGCTGGGACCCCATTCCCTGCACCACATCTCCGAAGAAGTGCAGCTGGAATTCCACAAGAGGACCCCCTATAACTACCTGCAAGTGGCTTATTTCAAGGTAACAACTTCCCTTGTTCCATCGATTCCCATCTATCATTGGTGGGGCGTTCACCCTCATCCAGAAAACTATTAGTATATTATCAGTTTAATAGAGGATGGGATTTTTAAACTTTCACCAAAACTGAATCTTGGCGGTTCTGATATCTCCTCGGTTGCTGTTTCAGACACTTTGAAGGAGTAAATGGATGGGACAGGGAGGGGCGTCATTTCACCCAGTTTCTTTATCAGCAGCAGATGTTGAAGGTGTTTGGGCAGAAATGGAGGATGATAGGAATGAACCTCGCAGAGCCAGAAGTCAGTGGGGCCCACAGGCTGCAGATAAATCAGATCTGTTAAAGAAGGAACTGCAGATGCTGGAAAATCGAGGGTACACAAAAGGCTGGAGAAACTCAGCGGGTGCAGCGGCATCTAAGGAGCGAAGGAGATAGGCGACGTTTCGGGTCGAGACCCTTCTTCAGACCTAGATAAATCAGATCTAGCGGTTTAACACAGTTTATTGGCTGTACACGTTTTAACAAAGTTATGCCCCTGTCCCATTTAGGAAACCTGAACGGAAACCTCTGGAGACTTTGTGTCCCACCCAAGGTTTCCGTGCGGTTCCCGGAGGTTTTTGTCAGTTTCGACCATTAGGGAGACTGACAAAAACCACCGGGAACCTTGGATGGGGCACAAAGTCTCCAGAGGTTTCCGTTCAGGTTTCCTAACTGGGACAGGGGCATTAGTATCGAATGCCAGTTTCAAGCGTTCCCCTTGCTCCTCATTTCCATTCCATCTGAGTGTGAATCCTCTACACAATATCTGCTTGTTGTGGGTTACAACGTCCATGCATTAGATTAAACACGGCCTGGCAGTCTGCACCTCGCTCGCACTGGTGCGTTAATAGTGAGGCGCTGTGCGGCTCTCACCAACACGTTCACACGTATAACCCTGCCTTCATTTACTGCAGAATCATGATCGCAACAGTGCAAAAGCTGTAGCTGGGCCCCTCTATGCCGCCCTACTCTCCCCTCCCCCAGCCAAGCCCCGGCCTCCCAAGTGCCACGTAGGAATCGAGTGTCAGCTGAAGTTCCCCCTCCCTCTCTCGCCACCGCCATCATTCCCTCCCTCTCCCCTTCCCCCTCCCTCCTTCCCTCTCTCTCTCACCCTCTCCCTCTCTCGCCCTCTCCCCTTCTCCCTCTCTCTGTACATTACAGACTACAGCAAGCAGTGCTAACAATCCCAGCTACAGTTTGGGTCTCGACTCGCTGTAATCACATTTTACAAACGTTTTCTCTTTTGTAGGAGCAAGCCTCCCAGTGAGTGTCTGACGGAAGTAATTGCTCACAAAACCTTTCCCCAGATAGCCGCGACATGATAATTATACTTTCAACACTGGATTTGTGTCAACTCCGTATCATTTTAAAATGTTGTTTCTTACTGTAACATTTTACAGTTGTACAACCATGTTCTCCCCCCACCCCCTCACCCACTTTTTTCCTCCAGTATTAGCATCATCTTTTGATAAATTATCTCTAATACAATTACATTAAAAAGGTGAAAAATAGATCATACGTTGGTGTAGTGTCATAGATCGTGGAACAGCACAGGAACAGGCTCTTCGGCCGGCAATGGGTGCGCTGAACACCATGCCCTTATCTCCCTTGCCTGCATGTGGTCCATTCCTCCATTCCCTGCATATCCATGTGCCTATCTAAGGGCCTCTTAAACAGCACTATTGTACCAGCCTCCACCACCACCCCAGGCCATGCCGTCTACATCCCCACCGCTCTTTGTGTAAAGAAAACCTTGGCCTGTTTATCTCCTTTGAACTTTTCCCTTCTGATCTTAAAGCTATGGGAAAAAGATCCGAACAGCCTACTCAATCTATGCCTCTCATAGTTTTATAGTTTCATTCAAAACAATAATTATTGTAGTGTATATGTCATTGGGGATATGAATGCAGATATCTCAGATAGGAACTCATTATTTGCCAATCATATGGCTCAGTTCTGTCAAGATAATAATTTAATATTGTCAAGCAAAGTGCTTTTACCTACAGATAGCTATACTTATATCAGTGAGGCCTGGCACACCACATCATGGCTGGACCACTGTATTAGTACAGCTGATGCACATGCCTCATTGGGGTGTATGAGCATTCTGTACGGGGCAGCAATGACTGACCATATACCTGTTGCTATGACAATAAATGTTGACCACATACCTGTGGTATCCAGAGATAGAAATAGCCTTAATACAGAAAAACTGGACTGGTCAATGCTTACAAAGGAAGACATCCTAGCCTATTATGCCCATACAGATAAATCCTTAAGCAATATTCATCTACCTAAAGATGCAATAATATGTAGTGTTAAAGAAGGAACTGCAGATGCTGGAGAATCGAGGGTACACAAAAAGCTGGAGAAACTCAGCGGGTGCAGCAGCATCTAAGGAGCGAAGGAGGCGACGTTTTGGGTCGAGACCCTTCTTCAGACTGCTGTACAATAATATGTAGTAATGTTAACTGTAAAGATATGAAGCATAGGAGAGATATCTGCTCCATGTATAATGATATAGTAAGTGCCTTATATGTAGACAGTATGCCATACTGCAAGCATAAAAATAAGACACATAACATCAGACCTGGCTGGAATAAGTATGTAGCTGAGTATCATACTGAAGCCCGTGAAGCCACCAAAGCATGAGCTATGGCAGGTAGACCCAGACAGGGGCCTGTGTTTGAGCACAAGAAGCTCACTAATGCAAGGTATAAGTATGCTGTTCGCTTCATCTGTAAAAATGAGCAAGCTATGAGGGCTGATTCCATGGCTAAGAAGCTGCTAAGTAACAATGCTACAGATTTTTGGAAGGAAGTGAGAGCTCTTAGCAGTTGCAAAACATCTCTACCATGTACTGTAGATGGAATCTCCGGAACGGCTAATATCGCGGAGTTATGGCGACAACATTATAGCACTTTATTCAACTGTGTCCAAGGTGACTTGTATAGGGTGGACAATATTGAGAGTAATGACTCGATGGTGATTATGTCACATGAGGTGTATCATGCCATGAACAAGCTGTCCAACAACAAAGCAAGTGGCTTGGATCATATCTCTGCTGAACATCTTAAGTATGCGAGTACAAGGATAGCTCCTCTCCTAGCTATTTGTTTTACTGGCTTTATGATTCATGGCATGTTACCAGACTCAATGTTGTCTGTCCTGTTAGTGCCGGTTATTAAGGACAAAGCGGGTAAAGTAGGCAGTTTAAATAATTACAGGCCCATAGCTTTAGCCAGCATATTGTCAAAAGTATTAGAAAGAGTTCTGCTGGATAGAATACATGAGTTTGTTAACCTCCACAAATAACCAGTTTGGCTTTAAAGCTAAACATGGCACTGACTTATGCATATATGCCCTAAAGAAGACTGTGAACAAATATAGAGGCAAAAACACTTCAATCCTTATGTGCTTTATTGATGCCTCCAAAGCCTTTGACCGTGTTAATCACAGAAAGCTGTTTGGTAAAATGCGTCAAAGAGGGGTGCCTAAATACATTGTGAGAATACTGGCCTACTGGTATGCCCACCAGACTATGCAAATAAAATGGGGCAATAGGGTCTCAGCCCCATTTGGGGTTAGCAATGGAGTTAGACAAGGGGGAATTTTATCCCCAGTCCTTTTTAATCTATATTTTGATGATCTGTCTAAACAATTGAAAGCTTGTAACACTGGGTGCGTGATTGGTAATATTCTAGTGAACCATATTATGTATGCAGATGATCTTGTGGTCTTTAGTCCATCTAGCGCTGGTCTCCAGCAGCTCCTTACTGCATGTTCCGTGTATGGTTTGGAACATGACATTAAATATAATGCTAGTAAGAGTGCTGTTATGGTCTGTAGAACCAAAGAGGATAAAAGCCTAAAATATCCTGACTTTAAATTGTCTGATAACAATCTTAGTGTCTGTAATAAGATAAAATATCTAGGGCATATTATTACAGAACAAATGACAGATGATGAGGATATTTATAGGCAACGACGCATGCTGTATATACAGGCGAATATCCTCTTGCGTAAATTTGGTGCGTGTGCAGATGTGGTGAAGATGTCGCTATTTAGAGCATACTGCACACCCCTCTACACTGCACACCTGTGGTTGAACTATTTAAAGACAAGTATGCAGAGACTAAAGGTGGCATATAACGATGCCATGAGAACACTGCTAAGGCAACCAAGATGGTGTAGTACCAGTAATATGTTTGTGGCTGCAGGAGTCAGTACTCTAGAAGCTATCCTAAGACACCACATGTATAAATTCATTTGCAGGATAAATGACTCTAAAAATGTGCTTATTATGGCCTTGACAAACATAAGGGTTAGCACTACACACTACGAATCCCAGTTGTGGAGACACTGGTATCGTTGTCTCGTTGTACGACACTGATCATTTTTTTTACTCTGGATTTTTAAGTTAAGTATTGTGGGTTTTTTTAAAAATATATAAATTATGATGTTTTTATGTGATTTGCCTTGATTTTATATATATTTATGATATTTGAGATGCAATGCATTTTTTAATGTAATGTTGCCCCTTGTCTGGACCTTGAGTCCGTAATAAAGTTATTATTATTATTATTATTATTATTATTATTATTATTATTATAGCCTTTTGTCCAAAATCCCAGAGAAAAACAAAACAAATTTGTCCTACCTCTAATAACAATTACCCTATAATCCGGGCATTCCTCTGCACCCTCTCCAAACCCTCCACATCCTTCCTGCAATTGGGTGACTAGAACTGCACACAATAGTCCAAATGACCAAAGTCCAGTAGAGCTGCATCATGACTTTCACAACCTCGGGAGAGTGGGGAAGAAGTTGTTCTTATCTCTGCATGTCTGGGCTTTCAACCTCCTGTATCTTCTCCCAGATGGTAGACATGAGCAAAGGGAATGGCCAGGGTGTCAGGCGTCCATGACAGTACTTCCAGCCTTCCTGACGATTGACTGGATGGAAGGAAGGGACCAACCTATGATCCACCACTCTCTGCAGATTCAGGTGCTCCAGAACAGAGCGGTTGCCAGACCAGGCTGAGATGCGTCTGTCAGGATACTCTCTACAGCACACAGTACAAGCTCAACAGGATGCACATGGAGTGCCAAATCTTGTCATAGTTCTCAAACAGCTCAGCACACGAACAAGCCCCCTATCGCCCTCAGAATGTACATACACTGCAAGACCAAGAAACTGATTGTGGACTTTGGAAGAGGAAAGTTGAGGACCCACAAACCTGTCTATATCGACGGGACGATGGTGGATTGAGTCAAAAGCTATAAATTCTTGTGTGTGCATATATCTGAAGATCTGTCCTGGACCCACCATATTGATGCCATCGTAAATAAAGTCCATCAATGCCTCTACTTCCTGAGAAGATTATGGAGATTCAATTTGTCAGCACTCTCTTGAAACTCTACAGGTACACAGTCGAGAGCATATTGACTGGTTCAGCAACTTGAATGCCCAGGAGCTAAGAAGATTGCAAAAAGTGGTGGACACTGCCCAATCCTTCATGGGTTCTGACCTCCCCACCATCAAAAAGGCAGCCAGCATCATCAGAGAACCACACCACCCTGGCCACACTCAACTCCTGTCATCAGTTGATCAATTTCCCTCCTGGGATATATGAAGTTCTATCATATCGTATTGTATCAGGCCCAGCATCTTGAAGCTATATATATTTATCTCTCTCTCTCTATAGATATAGATATCTATATCTATCTCTCTCTCGCGCTCTCTCTCGCGCTCTCTCTCGCGCTCTCTCTCTCTCCCCCTCTCTCTCGCGCTCTCTCTCTCTCCCCCTCTCCCCCTCTCTCTCGCGCTCTCTCTCTCTCCCCTCTCCCCCCCTCTCCCCCTCTCCTCCCCCTCTCCCCCTCTCCCCCTCTCCCCCTCTCCCCCTCTCCCCCTCTCCCCCTCTCCCCCTCTCCCCCCCTCTCCCCCTCCTCCCCCTCTCCCCCCTCTCCCCCTCTCCCCCTCTCCCCCTCTCCCCCTCTCCCCCTCTCCCCCTCTCCCCCTCTCCCCCTCTCCCCCTCTCCCCCTCTCCCCCTCTCCCCCCTCTCCCCCTCTCCCCCTCTCCCCTCCTCCTCTCCCAGATAGATAGATGTGTGTGTGTGTATATATATGTATATATTTTACTTCAGAGTCACGTGAGTGACTACGTGAAGAACCCCGCCTGGCGCTGGAACGGCATTACGTCGACGCTGACGGCAGAAGCAGGAGCTGCACAGACAGCTCCTCGACAGCAGTAGGTACGGAACCGGCAGGTAAGTGCAGTTGAAAAAATTTTTTAGGAAGTCTGGAAAACTCCGTGCCTGGTGGATTGAACCAGGATTTTAAAGGATTTTAAAAACAAAGTAAAAGTTTAAATTGAACAGAAATATTCTGTTAAAACAACGGAGTTTTGAAAAGAACGTCCCAGGGGAATACCCAGCGATCGGGACGAGAGATTAATTACGGGGCCGGTTCCGATACTGGTACCGTTAAAAATACGGTAGAGAGGTTAAGATGCTCCACAATCTTTTGGCAGGAAATTTTAAACAAGTCAGAAAGCATGTAATTTAAAAAGTTAATAAAATTTGCGATATGGAGAAAGTACTCCAAAATATAAAAAAGAGACAAGGGTCACAGTACCCAAACAGTTCCCCAAAAAAGACCCTGAGGGGCTTGAATATACAGAATATGGCTATGTGCCAAATTGAGAATTTGAAACTCCGGACCCTGGATTAGGGTGGAGGAAGTTTCTTTGGATATAATTCCAAGTGGATCAGGGCTGCAAAAGACAGACCCTGCAAGTGGTGATGTGAATTATGAATGCACACCACAAATAAAAAAAGAGAGGCCAGATGTGCCTGAGATAGCAAAAGATTTTGCTATATCTAAAGGAAGT
>CM069139.1:88317077-88369577 GCA_035221665.1 Okamejei kenojei
GAGGACAGGATTGTGTTCTTCATCCCCCGCCCCCACCCTCCTCCTCCCCCCACCTTGCAACAGCCAAGTCTTTCACCTTGCCGACATTAAGAGCTAGGTTGTTGTTCTGACACCGACACACATTTCCGGAAAATTATTCCCGGGGTTCATTATATTGGATTAGAAAATGACAAAAGTATTGAAAGTTGTTTAAGAAGTAACTGCAGATGCTGGAAAATTGAAGGTAGACAAGAGTGCTGGAGAAACTCAGCGGGTGCGGCAGCATCGATGGAGCGAAGGAAATAGGCGACGTTTCGGGCCAAAACCCTGTATTGAAACTTCTTGTTCCAATCTTTTTCTTCTGTGTAATCTTTCTTCCTAACAAATGTCGTCTGGAGTTTCTAGTCTGAACAGGTTTTGAGTCTATACCTGGGATGTTTGGTGCTCTGGCCATTTGGAGATGGGTTCCTTGTCCACCTGAGATATTCTGACTTAGTACTGAGACGAAGCCTAAATTGGAAAAGTATTCTTGGAAATCAACTCATCCATTAACTTTTGTAAAAATACAATTGTAATCCATCTACTTATTTCCTTATGCAGAAACCATAGTCCTGGACATCTGCTGCAGAGCATTTTCACGTGACAGGTTAGGACATACATCAGCAGAAGCCTAAGGGCTGAAACAAAATTCCAAGTTACCGCACACTGTCCTGTAATCAGCCTGCCTTCTGTGCATGATTAGACTCGTGTAGAAACCTGTCTGGAGCAGGCATTAACCATTCTCCTTTGGGAATCTTTGATGAATTTACTTGGCAGGACCACAACCCTCTCATTAACGCTGCCATCTTCTAAATGAGCCCAATCCCTGCTTATCATACTCACCTCAAACCCACTATTTTAACCAAACCTCTCTTGACTCCACTGTTCTAATAGTGTGAACCAGAGGATGCACTATTAACATTGTTTTAATTTGTGTTTGGGGAAGTGAGTGTGCGGCAGGAATACTCCACCATTTATCTGCATTCTAAGAAGAGTCATCTGTCCATTCCCTTCACAGATACTGCCTGATCTGCTGAGTTTCTCCAGCACTTTATGTTTTGCTCGAGGTTCCAGCATCTACTAATCCTTGTGTCCACATGCTGCTTCTTTGTCTCTCCTTCAGCTGCTGACTGACCACGTCTGTGTTTTGCATTCCCTTTATTTAATTCCTTGAAATGCCAGTATTTCTAATGTGTCCCTTTGCTCACATCAGATCAAGATGCTGGACAAGGCTGTTGCTGCTGCTCACACCTTCTTCGTGGTAAACCCGGATCACCTAGAGATGCGGCAAAACCTGGAGTATTACAGGATGATGGCTGGCGTGAAGGATGCTGACTTTAAGGATCTAGAAGCCAAAGCCCATATGGTAATGATTCATGACTGGTCCACCAAACTAACAGGTCCATTAGTGCGAGATTACAACTAGCAAACTGTAATCCAGGGAGGTTGTAATATGATACCAATCCAGGGCACAGCAGGTAGGACAGCTTCTCCAGCCTCTTTATGCTGTCTGTGAGGAGCTTGCATGTTCTCTTCCTGGGATTCCCCATGGCAATCCAGGTTCCTTCCACATCCCAAAGATCTGCTGGTTGCTAGGATAAATGCTGCTGTAAATTAACCCAAATTACTGGAGGTGTGAGAGAGAATAGGTTACAGGGAAATAAGTGGGGGAGTGTCAATTAAATCGCTCTAAAGGCCAGCAGAGAGTCAAAGGGTCAAATGGCCCTTCCATGGAGGTCTGTAGGAAGGTGGCATGGGAACTGCTGAGAGTTGATTCCCTCATCTGCTCAGAGTAAGGAAGCAATATTTAGGCTTAAGATGAAGAAGAATTTTCTAATTAATGGATAAATATCATTGGAATGTCTTCCTTAGTGTGCCTTAAGGATGCTTTAGGGTTAGGGTAAGAAGGGTCTCGACCTGAAACATCACCCATTCCTTCCTACACCTTAAGGATGCTTAGTTATTGAGTATTTTCCAAATGATTGACTTTTGGAGCCAAGGTAGGAGAAAGGAGGATGTAGTTGAGGTAGTTTGTCAGCCTTTACCTGACTGAAAGTAAGAGCAGGATCACAGGACCAGCTAACTCTGTGATTACATTTCTGGGTTGATAACCCAAAAACCTAGAATAATAACCCAGAAATTATGAATTTGTAAATCTGTTAGATTGTCATCAAACTACTCTTGATGTGTTGGTGCTCATTAGAGAAGGAACAACACTCAACACCACACTCACCCCCAGCTGTTGACGGACATGTGACTCCAGCCAGCCCACACCAATCTGGTTGAACCTTAATGTTGCTTGAACCCTTTCAAGCCTCAGGAATATGCCAATGGTAATGATTCACAATAGAAACATAGAAAATAGGTGCAGGAGTAGGCCATTCAGCCCTTCGAGCCTGCACCACCATTCAATATGATCATGGCTGATCATCCAACTCAGTATCCCATACCTGCCTCTCCATACCCCCTGATCCCCTTAGCCACAAGAGCCACATCTAACTCCCTCTTAAATATAGCCAATGAACTGGTCTCAACTACCTTCTGTGGCAGAGAATTATAGAGATTCACCACTCTCTGTGTGAAAAATGTTTTTCTTATCTCGGTCCTATAAGACTTCCCCCCTTATCCTTAAACTGTGACCCCTTGTTCTGGACTTCCCCAACATCGGGAGCAATCTTCCTGCATCTAGCCTGTCCAACCCCTTAAGAATTTTGTAAGTTTCTATAAGATCCCCCCAATCTTCTAAATTCTCACGAGTACATGCCGAGTCCATCCAGTCTTTCTTCATATGAAAGTCCTGACATCCCAGGAATCAGTCTGGTAAACCTTCTCTGAACTCCCTCTATGGCAAGCATGTCTTTCCTCAGATTAGGAGACCAAAACAGTATGCAATACTCCAGGTGTGGTCTCACCAAGACCCTGTACAACTGCAGTAGAACCTCCCTGCTCCTGTACTCAAATCCTTTTGCTATAAATGCTAACATACCATTCGCTTTCTTCACTGCCTGCTGCACCTGCATGCCTACTTTCTTTTTTTCCACTTTAGTTTTTATTGCTTTTATGCATACACAAATAAAACACAAATATAACAACGAAATATACAACATTACAATGAAATGTACAACAGTGTAGCGGGGGGTTCAGTTTTCAATTAATGATGCAGTGTACAGAACTATTTTCGTATTAAAACATTTTCCAATAACTTACATTATTGTCTATAAAATTATACAGTGTTGATGTCTTTATTTCTATACCTAATCCATTTTTCCCATTTTCTGTTAAACTCAACTTCTTTCACTCTTAGAGAATATGTCATTTTCTCCATGACAAATAATTCATGTACTATGTCTAACCATTGTCTAAGTCTGGGTGTGTCCACTGCAAGCCAGTTTCTTGTAATGGCCTTTCTACCAGCTGTGAGTAGGATTTTAACCAAGTAATGGTCTTCCTTCAGCACCACTGTAGTTATATTACCCAGGTATAAAATTGAACACTTCTTGCAGACTATATATCCTAATACCTCCGTTAATTCTGAATTCACTCTGTCCCAAAATGGTTCTATTTTTGGGCAACTCCAGAAGATATGTGCATGGTTTGCGTCTGTTTGGCCACATTGCCTCCAGCATGTTTGCTGTCTTAGAATTTGCTTGCTTTTTATATTAGGCGTAATAAAGAAACAAATCAAATGTTTCCAATTAAATTCTCTCCAATTTTGTGAATTGGTGGATGTCTGTAGTGTTACACACATATGATGCCATTCTTCTTCTGAGATTGTAATGTTCAATTCCTTTTCCCACTTAGATTTTACATAAAATATAGTTTTAGCTTGACATTCCATTAAACTATGATAAAGTTTAGAAATAATCCTTAATGTTTTTTGATGATACGCACTAACTATCACTTCTATCACAGAATTCTTTTCTTCTAGTGCCTCCCTTTTTACCTTTTTATTGTAATAATCTCTCAGTTGGAGGTATCTAAACAAGTCTTGGTTCCAAAGAGCAATTCTACCCTTCAAATCTTGAAAATTTCTTAGGTCTCCATTTTCAATAACAGTACAAAATGCAGTAATTCCTTTCTTCATCCACTCTTTAAATGTTGAGTCATACATCCCTGGTTTAAATGCATTATCCAAAGCTATCCATCTTAAAACTTTTTGTCGTTTATTCAGTTTAAGTGGTCTGGTAAGAGTGAACCAGGTTTCTAAAGTAAATATCGTTATTGGATCGATTATACTCCTGATATGTCCAGGAAGCGCTTTTTCTCCCAAAAGTGTTTGGATGTGGAAGTCAGGGATATCTGTCTCAATCTCTTTCCACCTAGCTATATAGCTGTCCTCACACTAATTAATTAGTGGTCGAAGTTGGGCTGCATAGAAATATATCCTAAAATTTGGAAGTGCCATTCCACCTTTGTCCTTTGGCAACTGTAGTGTAGTGTATCGAATTCTGGCTTTCTTTCCTCCCTAAATAAATCTAGATATTAATTTCTCCCATTCCGTGAATTGTTTTAATGGTACCTCTATTGGCAGAGATTGAAACAATTACAATAGCCTTGACAAAATATTCATTTTCACCACATTTATCTTACTACTAAAATCCATTGGGAAGGTGGACCATCTTTCTATATCCTTTCTTATGTTTTGGTTGATGTGATTATAATTGGCCCCATACAACATTGATATATTTTTTGTTATATGTACCCCTAGGTATTTGATTGATTTTGAATCCCATTTAATATTATAATTTTGTTTGATTTCTTCTGGAGGAGGACAATTAAATAGGAGGATTTGAGTTTTTGAAATATTCACTTTATATCCTGCATAAAAATTACATTTATCTATGATCCCCATCATTCTTGGAAATGAGGCGTTTACTTCCGTGAGATACATCATTACATCATCTGCGAAAGGGCAATTTTATGTTCTCTGTCTCTTATAGTTACTCCCCTCAATTCCATATCTTGACGAATCGCTTGAGCCAATGGTTCAATATATATAGCAAACAGGGTAGGGCTAAGACAACATCCCTGTCTCGTCTTCTTCCTAACACAAATCTCTCAGTTAAGGACCCATTCACCTTTACTCTGGCAGTAGGTTGCTGGTAAATTGCTTTAATAACTTGAATTGACTCTTCGGTAAAACCAAATCTTTCTAGTGTTTGATATAAGAATTGCCAATAAACCCTATCAAAAGCCTTTTCCGCGTCTAGACTTATCAGGACAGCACGCGTACTTTCCTTTTGAATCTTGTGTATCACATGTAGGGTTCTTCTAATGCTGTCCTGTGTTTGTCTGCCTATTATAAAACCAGTCTGGTCTTCATCAATTAAATCTGGCATGAACTTTTCAAATCATTTGGAGATAATTGAAGAATATAATTTATAGTCCACATTTAGAATTGATATCGGTCTGTAGTTGGTACAATTTTCCTTGTCTTTGTTCTCGTTGGGGATTAATGTTATAATTGCCTCTTTCCATGACAGGGTTGTCTTGCCTTCTTTTATAATCCAGTTAAAGGTTCTCAGAAGAAGTGGGTTCAGCTCATTCCGAAATATTTTATACCATTCTATAGGGAAACCGTCGCTGCCTGGGGCCTTGTTTGATTTCATCCTACCAATTGTCTTCTCTATCTCCTCCAGTGATATTTCTGCTGTGATTATTTTATTTTGTGTCTCTCCAATGCAGGGCAGATCTATTGTACTTTAAAAAAGTCCTCATTGATTCCCCATCTACTGTAGATGTTTGTGTATATAATTCTTTATAATATTCCTGGAAGATATATTCTATTTCTTTTGGATCAAAATTCTGTGTACAGGGGTCCTTAATTTTGTGTATGGTGTTGTCAGCCTGTTGTTTACGTAGCCTTCGGGCAAGTATTTTAGTGGATTTAGGGCCAAGCTCATAATGTGCCTGTTTTACAAATCTTGCTTTTTTCTCCACCTGTTGACCTAATATTCCATCCATTTGTCCCCTCAAATCTTTTATTTGCTTATAGGTTCTCTGGTCCTTATTATTTTTGTACTTCTTTTCTAAATCCTTCAGGTCTGTTATCAATTTATTATGTTTTCATTCTGGCCTTTTTAATATGTGATGCCCTCGCTATTAACCTACCTCATATTACAGCCTTCAATGAGTCCCATAGTATGGATGGGTCCACCTCCCCATTGTCATTCTCCTCTAGATAAGTGCCTACTTTCAATGACTGGTGTACCATGACACCCAGGTCTCGTTGCATCTCCCCTTTTCCTAATGGGTCACCACTCAAATAATAGTCTACTTTCCTGTTTTTGCCACCAAATGGATAACCTCACATTTATCCACATTATACTGCATCTGCCATGCATTTGCCCACTCATCCAACCTATCCAAATCACCTTGCAGCCTCCTAGCATCCTCCTCACAGCTAACACTGCCCCCCAGCTTCGTGTCATCCGCATACTTGGAGATGTTGCATTCAATTCCCTCGTCCAAATCATGAATATATATTGTAAATAGCTGGGGTCCCAGCACCGAGCCTTGCGGTTCCCCACTAGTCACTGCCTGCCATTCTGAATAGGACCCGTTTACTCCTACTCTTTGCTTCCTGTCTGCCAGATAGTTCTCTATCCACATCAATACTGAACCCCCAATATTGTGTGCTTTAAGTTTGCATACTAATCTCTTATGTGGGACCTTGTTGTGGGATCCACTGGTTCTCCCTTATCCACTCTACTAGTTACATCCTCAAAAAATTCTATAAGATTCGTCAGACGTGATTTACCTTTCATAAATCCATGCTGACTTTGTCCAATGATTTCACCACTTTCCAAATGTGCTGCTATTCCATCTTTAATAACTGACTCTAGCATTCCCCACTACCGATGTTAGACTAACTGGTCTTTAATTCCCCGTGTTTTCTCTCCCTCCCTTTTTAAAAAGTGGGGTTACATTAGCTACCCTCCAGTCCTCAGGAACTACTCCAGAATCTAAAGAGTTTTGAAAAATTATCACCAATGCATCCACTATTTCTGGGGCTACTTCCTTAAGTACTCTGGGATGCAGCCTATCAGGCCCTGGGGATTTATCGGCCTTGAATCCACTCAATTTACCTAACACCACTTCCCGGCTAACCTGGATTTTACTCGGTTCCATCTCATTTGACCCCCCCGGTCCCCTGCAATTTCCGGCAGATTATTTATGTCTTCCTTAGTGAAGACAGAACCAAAGTAGTTATTCAATTGGTCTGTCATGTCCTTGTTCCCCATGATCAATTCACCTGTTTCTGACTGCAAGGGACCTACATTTATTTTAACTAATCTTTTTCTCTTCACATATCTATTAAAACTTTTGCAGTCAGTTTTGATGTTCCCTGCCAGTTTTCTTTTATAATCTATTTTCCCTTTCCTAATTAATCCCCTTGTCCTCCTCTGGTGGACTCATCCCGAATTTCTCCCAGTCCTCTGGTAGGCTGCTTTTTCTGGCTAATTTGTATGCTTCATCTTTTGTTTTGATACTATCCCTGATTTCCCTTGGTATCCACGGATGTACTACCTTCCCTAATTTATTCTTTTGCCAAACTGGGATGAACAATTTTTGTATTTCATCCATGCAGTCTTTAAATGCCTTCCATTGCCTATCCACCGTCAACCTTTTAAGAATCAATTGCCAGTCTATCTTGGCCAATTCACGTCTCATGCCCTCAAAGTTACCTTTCTTTAAGTACACATTAATTATGAATTAATTATGTCACTTTCCATCCTAATGAATAACTCAACCATATTATGGTCACTCTTGCCCAAGGGGCCATGCACAACAAGACTGTTAACTAACCCTTCCTCATTACTCAATACCCAGTCTAGAATAGCCTGCCCTCTCGTTGGTTCCTCTACAACCATGAGGACAGGTACATGGATAAGAAAGGTTTAGAGGGATTTGGGCCAAATTCAACCAGGTGGGATTATTGTAGATCGAGCACCTTGGTCCACATGGGCAAGCTGGGCCAAAAGGCCTGTTTCCATGCTGTATGTCTCTATGATACTGCCGCCTAAGACTTGCCACGAGATCAGCTCCTGAGACTGAATTCACCAAAGAAATTCCAAGATTATACAATGCGGATCATCACTATATACTCACTTCAATGCTGAACAATGTGCTCCAGGAGAGTTGTGGCTAAGACAAAGCTACATTTTTCAGATGTCCACAGAGGCCATGCACAAGACATTGTTTTGCTTCTGCCACCCTGGAGGCAGATGCAAATGTTCAGGACTCTGCAAACTCAATATTGTAACTTCAGAGATCCCAACTCAGCAATGTCCAGCCCATCAAACAGTTTGACTTCTGTGGAAGGATGTCCATGGCTTGTGAACTCCTATGTGATACAACACACTGGCTTTCACAAATCGCCCTTGGTTTTCTGAAATCTACCCTGGGGAATATAAACAGAAATCACTGAATCAGATATCTGAAGCAGTTGTGTATCGTGTGCTGGTGGTTGGGTCAAATAAAGTACCATTATAACCATTGTGTTTAATCACAAGCTGTTATCTTTGTTCTGCAGGAAGCTTTCCGCCAAGGGGTCCGACTTTACACCGACGAGCAGTTTAAACATTCTATCCGTTTTTTGGAGAATGCGCTGGAGGAGTACTTCAAAGCCAATGCCGAGTGCCGGGCACTTTGTGAAGGTCCATACAACTTTGATGGGTATAATTACATGGAATACAATGCAGACCTCTACCAAGCCATAACAGGTACTTTCATTCTTGCCGTCTCCTGTCGGAAGGAGATGCGATAGGCAGCAGATTATGGAATCTCATTGGAAAGGAAGAGTGGAATCAAAAATTGTCAACAATTTCAGTAGGATCTTGATCGGTTGGGCATCTGGGTTGAGGAATGGTTCATGGAAATGTGAGGTTTTGCAAGTTGGGAAGCCCAACCTGGGCAGGACTTACACAATGAATGGTAGGGTTCTGGGGAGCTTTGTAGAGCATAATTCGAAGAAAATGGCGTCACAGGTAGACAGGGTGGTCAAAGAGACATTTTGCACATTGGCCTTCATCAGTCAGGGTATTAAGTATAGAAGGTGGGAGGTCATGTTGCAGTTGTATAAGACGTTGGCGAGGCCACATTTAGAGTATTGTGTTCACGTTAAGCAAAGATTTTGTCAAGCTGGAAAGGGTGTGAAAAAAGTTACTTTTATAACACAAATAAACAGGTTCGCTTCTTAATAAACAGACAACACACAAACGGTTTGGTAGACCAGTTCAAAACTTTACTTATTATCGGCTGATGGAAGGAAGCGAGAACACTAGTCAAGTGAACAATACAGTCACTTCACAGCCCTTAGCCCACTTCCCTGAACAACAGAATTACATCATATTATATAGTTTTTTTTTGTCATCTTAACACATTCCACAGACATTAGTCATGGTCAGAGGTACAGAGAATAAAGATCACTACAGGATGCGCCTGCGTGGTCTCGTCACATCAAAGGCTTCAGCCATTTGTCATTGCTCCTTACAGGGATCAATCTAACTTCCTCTCTCATAAACATCGGACATTTGTCCCAATATCCCTTACTGAGATTAATCTGGCTTCCTTTCTCACCAAATACTAGATGCATTTTAAAGTCATTCATTATCTCAATACACAGTAACCTGACTTGTCTTTCTGTATTATTCTACTGGAGAAAAGCCTAATTTGAGACTAAATATAAGCTGTAAGCTTTTCTTATATTTATAACATATATTTTTATATTCTTATATTTTCGCCTTATCAGGTGCAGCGAAGATTTATGAGGATGTTGCCAGGACTTGCGGGCCTGAGCTATAGGAAGAGGTTGAGCAGGCTAGAAGTCTATTCCTTGGGGCGCAGAAGGATGAGGGGTAATCTTATTGAGGTGTAGAAAATCATGAGAAGAATAGATCAGGTAGACACACAGAATCTCTTACCCAGAGAAGGGAAATGGAGACCCAGAGGACATAGGTTTGTGAAAAGGAACAATTTAATAGGAAACTGGGGGGGTTACGTTTTCATACAAAGGCTGGTGAGCGAATGGAACGAGCTGCTAGAGGAGTTAGTTGAGCCAGGTCCTATTGTAACCTTCAAGAAATATTTAGACAGGTGCATAGATCGGACAGGTTTAGAGGGATATGGGCCAAAGGCAAGCAGGTGGGACTCATGTAGATGGGACATGTTGGTTGGTGTTGGCTTGTTTCCACGCTTCCAATAGAATCTAAGACTATTAAGGGTGTCAAAGGTTAAGGGGAGAAGGCAGAAGAATGGGGTTGATAGATAGATAGATAGATAGATAGATAGATAGATAGATAGATCGATCAGCTATGATTGAATGGCAGAGTTGACTTGATGGGCCGAATGGCCCAATTCTGCTCCTATGCCTTATGGTCTAATAGACTAGTATGTATGTAAATTGGTGCGTTACAGTGCATTGACATCCATCTTCTGCTGTCTCCTTTGAGATCACTATATTCAGGTTCTAGGCTGCAAGCAGAACTGCGTGACTGAGCTGGCCATCCGACCCGACAGAGAAGCACCCATTGAAGACTTCCTCCCCACACACCTCGACTATCTTCAGTTTGCTTATTATAACTGTAAGTGCCTTCACCTTTCTTCGTCACTGGGCTTGGACAAGTTGGGTTGCAGAACAAAGTGCTGGGAATGGCTTTGCTTCCTCAATACCTGAGGATCCCTTCCCTTCGCTCCATTCACCCTTGGGCAGAGTTCCGCTGCAGCTTAGAGCGGAACATGAGCAGGACTTTAACCTCAAAGAAACTTACACGGGCATGAGCGCTAGTCCTGGATGTTACGGGGCAAACATTCGCAGACTTACATGCTCACATTATGTATCTTATTGTATAATGTTGTCCATGTCAGGGCACCAATTCCATGAAGTCACAAAGAGATACAGCATGGAGACGGGTCCTTCAGCCCACATGATAACCATCAAGTGCCCTATGGGAGTGCTATTTACAAACCTCCCTGTGTGTGAGAAGTCTGGACAACTCGTCTATACTACATTTTTCATTCTTTGCAAATTCCCATCAATTCTTCTGAGATCCTACCACTTACCTGCACACTAGGAACAACTTACAGTTGACAATTAACCTGCAACCGACATACTTTTGATATGCGGGAGGAAACACATTCCAGTTGATAGTCCAGGCAGGTGAGTTAAGCTGGTCTTTGCTGAATCAATAGCGCCCATGCTCAACCTCCCATATACGTGTGGACTGTACTGAATTGTGGATATTTGAGATATACTTGAGCAGGAAACTTCTGTGGGGCTAAAGCTACAAACTTTAATAGTGGAACCAATGAAATCAAAATTACAAGGGCCAATGCATCTACAATGGTCTTGTACAGTATGGTACAGTACAGTATGATTGGTACCGATTTAGACATATTTGAGATTTTCTGTTAAACGCTGGGGTGGGTATTGAGTAAAATTTGTCATAATCATATATATATGTTTGGAAACTGTGTCTTCCTGTTATCAGATGGAATATTAAGATTTTTAAAAAGTGTTGTGTCTGTCTTCCTGTTTTGTAAGATGCTTATTCTCATTCTGGGAACTCAGATCTTAATGGATTGTCTGTACTCTAATTTCAGCTGAGAACTACTCCCAGGCCATAGAATGCACCAAGACATACCTGCTCTTCTATCCAAATGATGAAGTGATGAATCAGAACCTGCAGTATTACCAGGCAGTGCTGGGAGACGAGTTGTCCAGACATCTCACACACAGGGAGGTAGGTAGATCGCACACAGGTAGGCAGGTAGATCACACACACATTGAGGTAGGTAGATCACACACAGGTAGGCAGGTAGACCACACACACATTGAGGTACGTAGATCACACACACGTTGAGGTAGGTAGAACACACACACACACACACACACACACACACACACACACACACACACACACACACACACACACACACACACACACACACACACACACACACACACACACACACACACACACACACACACACACACACACACACACACTCAAATCAAGTCAATTTTATTTCTATAGCACATCTAAAAACAACTCTTGGGTACACAAAAAAAGCTGGAGAAACTCAGCGGGTGCAGCAGCATCTAAGGAGCGAAGGAGATAGGCGACGTTTCGGGTCGAGACCCTTCTTCAGGCTGGTCAGGGATCAGGGAAACGAGAGATATAGACGGTGCAGACGATATACATGTTCTGTTAACCCTTGCTGTGTCCTCCCCTTCCCACCTCTCCCTCAGCCCTCGGGCCCTGGCATTCCCTCTATCTCTATCTCCCTCCCCCACCCCAGTCGCACCAGCTTCTAATTTTCACACCACAAACAGCTTACAATGGCTTGTTCCCTTTATCATCAATACTTTTTTGCATATCTTTCATTCATTGTTCCTTATCTCTCCACATCACCGTCTATATCTCTCATTTCCCTGATCCCTGACCAGTCTGAAGAAGGGTCTCGACCCGAAACGTCGCCTATCTCCTTCGCTCCTTAGATGCTGCTGCACCCGCTGAGTTTCTCCAGCTTTTTTTGTGTACCCTCGATTCTCCAGCATCTGCAGTTCCTTCTTTAACACTAAAAACAACTCTTGTTGACCAAAGTGCTTTACCTCAGTGCAGGTACTAACGTGCTACATACAATGGTACATAGATCTAACAATACATACATACATACATAAATACATACATACAGCGCACCCTCAGAGGACCTCAAGAAACGCTTGTGAGTAGAAATGGGTTTTAAGTCTAGACTTAAAACCTATTTCTACTCACAAGACTTAAGAGTCGATGGAGGGGGCAGTTCTGATGGGAAGAGGGATGCTGTTCCACAGTCTAGGTGCTGCAATGCAAAATCGCGGTCGCCTCTGAGCTTATACCTGGACGTGGGATAGTCAGTAGCCCCAAGTCGGCTGACCCGAGGGACCTGGAGGTAGAATGGTGGGTTAGCAGATTTTTGATGTAGGTGTAGGAGGAGCTTGAAATTGATTCTGTACCGCACTGGGAGCCAGTGGAGAGAGGCCAGAATCAGGGTGATGTGGTCCCTTTTACGAGTGCCCGTCAAAAGTCTCGCTGCGGCGTTTTGGACCAATTGCAGGGATGATTGGTTGATGCCAGTGTATAGGGAGTTGCAGTAATCAAGGCGGGAGGAGATAAATGCGTGGATGATCTTTTCAAGGTCGGCGGATTGGAGGAATGGTTTGATTTTAGCTATCGTGCGAAGCTGGAAGAAACCAGCTTTTACCACAACATTGACTTGCTTGTCAAACGTCAACGCGGAGTCAAATATCACGCCAATGTTTTTGAAGTGCGGTTTGAGGAAGGAGGTTAGGTTTCCAGGCTGCCTGCTAACGTTTTGATGGAGTCCGAGGGGCCGAGTAGGATGACCTCAGACTTGCTCTCGTTTAGTTGGAGGAAGTTCTGCACCATCCAACGCTTTATATCCTCGAGGCAGTGCATAAGGCTCAGTAGATTTGATCCGTTGTTAGGTTTCAGGGGGAGATAGAGTTGTGTATCGTCTGCATAGCAGTCGAAGGAAATGCCGTGCCTTTGAATGACTTGGCATAGGGGGAGCATATACAGGGAGAAGAGAATGGGGTCTAGGATGGAGCCTTGTGGAACCCCGCAGCAAAGGCTACCTGGGGAAGAGAAAGACTTGCCTATGTTTGTAGAGAAACTCCTATCTTTGAGGTAGGAAACGAACCAGCTCAGGGCAGTGCCATCAATACCAACCCCGTACCGGATGGTGTGGTCCACTGTATCAAACGCTGCGCTGAGGTTGAGAAGGAGCAGGATTGCACAGTCGCCGGAGTCGATGGCAAGAAGCAGGTCGTTATGTACCTTCAACAAGGCAGGCTCTGTGCCGTGGTGGGCCCTGAAACCTGATTGGAACCTTTCCAGGGTGGTATTTTGTTGTAGGTAAGGCATTAGTTGATTAGGTAGGTAGGCAGGTGCACCACACACAGGTAGGCAGGTGCACCACACACAGGTAGGCAGGTGCACCACACACAGGTAGGCAGGTGCACCACACACAGGTAGGCAGGTGCACCACACACAGGTAGGCAGGTGCACCACACACAGGTAGGCAGGTGCACCACACACAGGTAGGCAGGTGCACCACACACAGGTAGGCAGGTGCACCACACACAGGTAGGCAGGTGCACCACACACAGGTAGGCAGGTGCACCACACACAGGTAGGCAGGTGCACCACACACAGGTAGGCAGGTGCACCACACACAGGTAGGCAGGTGCACCACACACAGGTAGGCAGGTGCACCACACACAGGTAGGCAGGTGCACCACACACAGGTAGGCAGGTGCACCACACACAGGTAGGCAGGTGCACCACACACAGGTAGGCAGGTGCACCACACACAGGTAGGCAGGTGCACCACACACAGGTAGGCAGGTGCACCACCCACAGGTAGGCAGGTGCACCACCCACAGGTAGGCAGGTGCACCACCCACACGCATTGAGGCAGGTAAATCACCCACACATTGAGACGGGTAGACCACACACGCATTGAGGCGGGTAAATCACCCACGCATTGAGGCAGGTAAATCACCCACGCATTGAGACAGGTAGACAACACACACATTGAGGTAGGTCGATCACACACACATTGCGGTAGGTAGACCACACACAGGTAGGCAGGTAGACCACACACACATTGAGGTAGGTAGACCACACACATGTAGGCGGGTAGACCACACACACATTGAGGTTGGTCACCTCCACCCACAGTCCTCCCACAGGTTTCACCTTGCTCAAATTTACCTGAATAAACCTGTAGTATTCAGATGGCCGCTTTGTGGCCACAATCCTTCAGAACAATATCATAATGTCTGATAGGACTGATTGAGTCCACAATATGGAAAGGATACTCCAGAGGGTATCAGGAGCGAGCAGTGTGAGTCCCTTTGTTGACAGTAACTGTGAAGCAACCTGATTATAGACACAAACCCTACATCAGACTCTCAACATAAAATGTCACCTATTCCTTTTCTCAAAAGATGCTGCCTGACCCACTGAGTTACTCCAGCATTGTGTCTATCTTTGGTGTAAACCAGCATCTGAAGTTCTTTCTGACACCATCGAGACCTGATTGCTACCCTCCGTGCACTCTAAGCACACTGCACCACATTGGGACAATAAAGTCAGAGATGGAAAGGGAGGAAGCATCTCAAAGCACTCTTGGATCAGACCATTCCAAGCCACCAAAAACAGATGGTGATCCTCACAATATGAACAATATGACAAGTCTTGAAGAAACGCAGTTTACATTTCTTTCTCTAGTGAATTCAAAGCTGGGAACAATAACCTAATAAACACCCAATCTGGCTTCTTCCTTCCCATTGGAAACTTCACCTCCATCCCTATGAATCTCCATCATAGGTGGTGCATTTTGTGAATGATGAGATTAATTTAAATAGTTTTGTACACTTATTCGAGTCTGGCAGCATCTATTGCTAATTTATGGCTGTTGTGCCCTAACCCTGACCCTGACCCTGACCCACCAAGCCCAAGCTCATGGTCAGGGGAGCCATGGTCCCAAGGCATCCCTTGTGGCCAATGCGTGGTGACTGACTTCATGTTCTTGTCTGAATTCTGTGGGTTTCTGAGTTTTTCTGACCAGTGCGAATTCCCTCAGGACATTCAGACATACATCAATAACTCGCTCTTGGAGAAGGAGCTGCTGTACTTCGCCAATGAAATCTTTGGAGTCACTTTTATTGATCCGGTAAGTGTCCATTCTGTCGCTGGTACCTCACTGGGTTTCTCCACAGAGCAGTTACACTCGGTTTTCTTTCTGACCCGAATGCCTGCAAGATAAGGCTCCATTGATCAATGGGATTTATATAATCTGTCGTGTTTGAAGGGTCCTGAGTTTTGATGATTACAGAGGTGACCATTGACTCTGTAACCATTGACCTTCACTGAAAGCAATAAACTCCCAACAATGGTGTAAAAATATATCACAAGGCACACTTAGTTATTAAAGCTGCACTTGCCCTCCCTGTATAAAAGTAATGATACAAATGTGGGGCTAGTTACTGTATATACATATAATCAATTAGTCGTGTAATCACATGGGCATCTTCTTTACTCTGAAGGGCATTCCTGATTCCATCTAGGAAACGTTGTGTGTTGTCTCTAACATCTTTACCGCACTCCTTCTTATACAGTAGCGGACCCTGGCCTGTAGTTGCCTTGGAGTTGGTGCATCTTGTCTGCTGCTATTGCATTTCTACTTCTAACTCAATGCATAAAGCCATTTGCCTTGCTTGTTGTTCCTATCTTGTGCCTGTATCTGTCCATGAGGTAAGCAGCATTGGCAGCAGAATACAGAGGGAAGGCAAGGATATGGACCCCAGTATGTATAAATATGAAAGTGGCTGCAATGTGCAAGATATCCCAGGCCACCTGCACACACTAGTGTTTCTCTGTGACTGAACATGGGGTTGGCCAAGTTGACTATAGTGTTAGATAGAACATAGAATAGTACAGCACCGGAACGGCCCTTCACCCCACCACGTTTGTGCTGAACATGATGCCAAGTTGAACTGATCTCATGTGGCTGCACGTGCTTGTGTGACATTGATATAGGTACATATTTAAATCAACAGACGTGGATTGGAAGACAGAAACTGGATACGCTGGAAACACTCAGCTGGTCAGGGAAGAAAGAAACCATTAAATGAATGGTTTCAGCACGTTCTGTTTTTGTCTCAGATTTCCAGCATCTGCAGTTCTGTTTAATTTCCATGTAATGAGAGGGAGAGATCTTTCACAGCCAGTTGATCTCATCAATGATCGCAATGATGCCGAGGTTTCCAACTGACTATTTGTTTCCTGCATTTCCAGGACAAGTGGACTCCAGAGAGTGTGATACCGGTTAAACTCAAGGCAAAGCAAAAGTAAGATTCAAAACCCCACTATGTTCCCAGATGTCACAGAGTGATACAGCGTGGAAACACACCCTGCAACCCAACCTGCCCACGCCAACCAACATGCCCCATCTACACTAGTCCCATCTGCCAGCATTTGGCCCATATCCTTCTAATCCTATCGTATGCATGTACCTGTCCAAATGTTTCTTAAATGTTGTGATAGTACCTGCCTCAACTATCTCTTCTGGCAGCTCATTCTATACACCCACCACCCTTTGTGCAAAAATGTTACCCCTCGGGTTCCTTTTAAATCTTTCCCCCATCTCCTTAAACCTATGTCCTCTGGTTCTTGATTCCCCTACTCTGGGTAAGAGACTCTCTGCGTTTACCCAATCTATTCCTCTCATGATTTTGTACACCACTATAACATTACCCCTCATCCTTCTGCAGTCCAAGGAATAGGCACTTAGCCTGCTCAACCGCTCCCTATAGCTCAGGCCTGCAAATCCTGGCAACATCCTCATAAATCTTCTCTCTACCCTTTACTGCTTGACATCTTTCCTACACCATGGTGCCCAAAATGGAACACAATACACTAAATGTGGCCTCACCAATGCCTTTCTATATCTTCTATACTCAATACTCTGATGAAAGCCAATGATCCAAAAGCCTTTCTACACTTTCAAGGAACCATGCACCTGCACTCCTAGATCCCTCTGCTCTATCACACTCCCTAGAGGCCTACCATTCATTGTGTAGGTCCTGCCCATGTTAGGCTTTCCAAAATACAACACCTCACATTTCTCTGTATCAAATTCTATCAACCATTCCTCAGTCCACCCGACCAATCGATGCAGATCCTGCTGCAATTTTTCACAACCATCTTCACTATCTACAATACCACCCACATTTAAGTCATCTGCAAACTTGCTAATCTTGCCCTGTATGTTCTCATCCAAATCATTGATATAGATGACAAACAACAATGAACCCAGTATTGAACCCTGAGGCACACCACTAGTCACAAAAACAACCTTCCACCTTCACCCTCCGCCTTCTTCCACGAAGCCAATTTTCCATCCATTCAGCTATTTCTCTTTGGATCCCTTATGCTCTAACCTTCCAAAGCAGCTGACCATGCACAACCTTGTCCTTCCTGTTTTTGCCCAGATCCTTACTCTGAGTGTGATCATCGGAAATGAAAACTGCAGTTTTCACACTATCCACGTGGTGAATTCTGACAGGTTTTCCTGACCTTCCGCGATCCCTCCAGAACCAACTTGGAGTGAAGGATCCGTGGCCTTTGCACATTGCTTCCGGCAGCGGGTGCAAGGGAACAGAGCTCAGCATGTTGCAGCTGATAATGGCGGCATCTTTATTTGATGGTCTTCCGAGTAGTCCTGGGGAGAGAATATGGAATAAAATTGAAAAAAACAAAGGTTGGACAAGAAACATAACACAAATTAGTTTGCAAACTGATAACTGGGGCGATTCAAATATTTCAAAATGTAATGAAACTCCCTATTCCCAATCATTGTGGTACCTTGTGTGAATCATTCTTTTTTGAGATAAACTCAGAGACCAGGTGTTGGAAACTTCTGAAGGCTGGTTCATTGATGAGTGGCGTGTTAATGTTTTACAAAGTCTCACAAATTATAATGTTGGTTCAGTGAGCTTTGTAGAGAAGGAAAGCCCGACTTTTGTTCCTCTGGGCTGTGCGATAATAGCTCATTGAGCCTGATTGGTGTTAAACAGTGCAATCCCTGAGTCAGGGAGAGCTGTAGAGGCAGTTTCCCACCAGACTGGGATTGGGATAGGGGATTACCTGGGAGGGGTCCATTCCCATCCCAACCATGGGGCTCCTTGTAACAACCTCCAGGTGAGAAGGGGAGATTCCCGACCCTTCAACAATCCTCTTTAATTGAGACAATGATCCTTCTAACAGGGCGGAACGGGAAACTGCAGCTCGCATCTCTGAAGAAATTGGAAATTTGATGAAAGAGATTGAGAACTTGGTGGATGAGAAAACCAAGGAATCATCTGAGATTGTGAAGATGGTGAGAGAAGGTGAGCTTCCAGTGTCCATCGTACCTGGTTCTGGACAAACCATTTTATGCACAGTTTGGGGGATGGACGGATGAATGAGGGGGGGGGAAGGGAATCGTTCCAAATAGGGGTAATAAGGGGTGTTATTGACTGATTTCTATCGTATCCTAAATAAAGTAAGTAATATTGAAATACGCAGCCTTTCCCTCAGTCCGATCAGGTGGTGTTATACCGTTTCCATGCCAACGGGTTAGGCAGCATCTGTGCTGAAACAGAATATACATTTCAGTTTGAATACCTTTTACCTGAATCAGTAACTCTGTTTCTCTCTCCTCAGGTGCTGCATGACCTGCTGACTATTTCTAGCTTTTTCTGTTTTTATTTCAGATATTGTTATCCTAATATTTATCAATGATCTTATTCCAACTCTGTAATGATACATTGTCGGCTGAATCTGTTTTCTACCCTTAAAACTATTTCCTTTAATGTTGGTAGCTTCTGTAAAACTCCTCTCAGCATGTTTAACTTCGTCTTTCATGATCTAATCTTACAGACTTGGTCTTGAGAATGGAGTGTTGTACAATCTTTCTCACAACCTGTCCATTCATGATGTGACCCTGATTTTGTCACTTCCCAGTGAGGTCCTGTGTAAATATCCCCAATGTTTTGTGACTTCCAGGGGGGCCGTTGCTGTTTGATAGTGTCCAAGTTGTAATGAACGCACGCCTGTTGAATGGTACGCAGCGGGTCTTGCTTGACGGAGTGATCACCGATGAAGAATGTCAGGAAATGCGCTACCTCTCCAATGTGAGTATCTCTGTACACAGACTGCAAGACCGGGCAGGGCCTGAGCTACAGGAAGAGGTTGGGCAGGCCAGGACTTTATACGTCAGGACTCTACACGCCGGGACTCTACAAACCGGGACTCGATAGGCCAGGACTATAGAGTCTTAGGCCTCTACTAGTGGGTGGGTGGGGAGATGGTCTGAGAGAGATTACCAACATCTGCCACCATGGCTCGATGTGAAGTCTGTATCCACTTTTCCAAATGCTCTTGGCATTTTCACGGGGCTGAGTGATGTGGGTTTATCCACTGTGAAACACATGAGCCAGGGATCAAGGCTCTGATCCTGTCCAAAGGCAGTTGAGCAGGTTAGAAGGATAATAATCTGCGGGCGAATACTTCTACTGAGAGGGAAGTAGTAGTAACTTCTTTCAATACATTTACAAATCCTTGGTATGCCTATGCTGAATTTGCAGGCTGCCGCTTCACTGGGTGACGGTTATTATGGGAAGCCTTCTCCTCACACGCCCTATGAGCGATTCCAGGGAGTGACGGTGCTGAAGGCGTTAAAGGTGAGTGAGTCCGCACTGTTATAGACCGGCTCAGCATATTCTCAGGTGTAGACAGGTGAAACATTACCTTTCACTGCTGCCTTCCACCTCATGGGTCTCCTTCAATCCCACCTATTTAACATTGGTCTGTTTTTTTGCTTCTATTCCTCCACCTCAGTCTCCAGGCGTGACACAATTTCACCCTTTATACACCTGTATCTGTTCACCACGGTCCTTAACCATTTCCCTCCAATGTCAGGCAGCGTTCACCTTCAACATTCTACACACACTGAGCGACGGATGTGATCCCTAACCTTGTGCAGCTGTGAATAGAACAACAATCTTAAAAAAACAATATCTTCACTCTACCACACTCTTTGGCACTATACACCCACACTCCTTTGCACACTAGGTTAAAAATAATAGATAGACACAAAATGCTGGAGCAACTCAGCGGGACAGGTAGCATCCCTGGAGAGAAGGAATGGGTGACGTTTCAGGTCGAGAACCTTCTTCAGACTGAAGTGTCTTGACCCAAAACATCACCCAATCCTTCTCTCCAGAGATGCTGCCAGTACGCTGAGTTACTCCAGCATTTTGTGTCTACCTTTGATTTAATCCAGCATCTACAGTTCTTTCCTACTCAGGCCAAAAATAAACATTCCCACTGTTTCATTCCAACTACAGCTGAAAAACAAGTATATTTACAAGAATTATAATTGCACAAAAGTAAAATAGACCATCAATTAATCTATGGTGCATTAAAAGCAGGAAATACTAGATCCTCTCGGTAGGTCAGGCAGCATCCGTGGAAGGAGAAGCACTTAATGTTCCAGGACTTTTCATCAGAACAGACGAGCCGATTGTGCAGATCTGGTCATTGACTTGAGGAGTTCACTGTATTTTCTCTCTCCACAGATGTTGCCTGACCTGAAACATCTGTGACCAGCTGAGTATTTCCAGCATTTTTGGTTTTTATTTGCGATGTCCAGCATCTGCATTTTTTGGTTTTCAACCAATCATACAATATTTATCTTGTATTAATTGCATTACCGGTGGCATGGTGGTGCAGCGGTAGAGTTGCTGCCTCACAGCGCCAGAAACCTGAGTTCAATCCCAACTACAGGTGCTGTCTGTACGGAGTTTGTACGTTCTCCCCGTGACCTGTTTGGGTTTTCTCCGAGATCATCGGTTTCCTCCCACACTCCAAAGATGTACAGGTTTGTAGGTTAATTGGCTAGGTATAAATGTAAATTGTCCCTAGTGTGTAGGATAGTGTTAATGTGCAAGGATAACTGGTCGGTGTGGACTCGGTGGGCCGAAGGACCTATTTCCACGCTGGATCTCTAAACTGAGCTAAAAAAAATAATGTTTGAACTGCTGCAACACAGAACAACATTTTTTAAATCAGGTGTACACAAAAGACTGGAGAAACTCAGCGGGTGCAGCAGCATCTAAGGAGCGAAGGAGATAGGCGACGTTTCGGGTCGAGACCCTTCTTCAGACTGGTCAGGGATCAGGGAAACGAGAGATATAGACGGTGATGTGGAGAGATAAAGAACAATGAATGAAAGATATGCAAAAAAGTATCGATGATAAAGGGAACAAGCCATTGTAAGCTGTTTGTAGTGTGAAAATGAGAAGCTAGTGCGACTAGGGTGGGGGACAGAGATAGAGAGAGAGGGAATGCCAGGGCCCAAGGACTGAGGGAGAGGTGGGAGGGGGAGGAGACAGCAAGGGTTAACAGAATTGTGAAAATTCAATGTTCAAGCCCAGAGGATGCAGACTCCCCAAGCGGAATATGAGTTGCTGTTCCTCCAACTTGCGGTGTTGCTCACTCTGGCCGTGGAGGAGGCCCAGGACCGACAGGTCCGATACGGAATGGGAGGGGGAGTTGAAGTGCTGAGCCACCGGGAGGTCGGGTTGGTTAATGCGGACCGAGCGGAGGTGTTCGTCGAAACGATCGGCAAGCCTCTGCTTGGTCTCACCGATATAGATCATCTGGCATCTGGAGCAGCGGATGCAGTAAATGAGGTTGGAGGAAGTGCAGGTGAACCTCTGTCGGACCTGGAAGGACTGCTTGGCTCCCTGAAAGGAGTGGAGGGGGGAGGAGGAGGGACAAGTGTAGCATTTCTTGCGGTCGCAAGGGAAAGTGCCCGGGGAAGGGGTAGAGCGGGAGGGGAGGGAAGAATTGACAAGGGAGTTGCGGAGGGAGCGGTCTTTGCGGAAGGCAGACTGGGGGGAGATGGGAAGATGTGGCGAGTGGAGGGGTCACGTTGGAGGTGGCGAAACTGGCAGAGGACTATGTGTTGTATTTGCCGGCTGGTGGGGTGAAAGGTGAGGACCAGGGGGACTCTGTCCTTGTTGCGAGTGGGGAAATGGGGAGAGAGGGCAGTGTTGCGGGATATGGAGGAGACCCTGGTGCGAGCCTCATTTATAGTGGGGGAAGGGAATCCCCGTTCTCTGAAGAATGAGGACATTTGTGATGACCTGGTGTGGAACACCTCATCCTGGGAGCAGATGCGGCGTAGACGGAGGAATTGGGAATAGGGGATGGAGTCCTTACAGGAAGCAGGATGGGAGGAAGAGTAGTCCAGGCAGCTGTGGCAGTCAGTTGGTTTGTAGTGGATGTCAGTCAGGAGTGTATCACCTGCAATAGAGATGGTGAGGTCAAGGAATGGTAGGGAAATGTCGGAAATGGTCCAAGTGTATTTGTGTGCCGGATGGAAGTTGGTGGTGAAATGAATGAAGTCAGTCAGTTGTGTGTGGGTGCAGGAGGTGACACCAAAACAGTCGTCGATGTAACGGAGGTAGAGGTCGGGGATGGGGCCCTGGTACGCCGAGAACAAGGATTGTTCGACGTACACGATAAAGAGGCAAGCGTAGCTGGGGCCCATGCGTGTGCCCATAGCTACGCCTTGTGTTTGGAGGAATTGGGAGGAGTCAAAAGAGAAGTTATTTGAGGGCTTTTTAAAATCAGATTTGTTTCCCTGGTTTTCCTTGGCTAACATCAGACAAACATTGCAACCCCCCTCCCACTCTTACAACCCCTGTGTGTCAGCTTTCCAAATTGGGAACTGGGGAAATGCTGAGGCACTGTTGCAGCTTGATACATTTTTCCTTGAGTAATTAATGGTTTCGGACCACTCCTGATCAAACAAGGTAAGCCATTAGAACATTATCTCAGAGAGACACAAGAAACTGGAGGTGCTGGAATCTTGATCAAAACACAAAGTGCTGGAGGAACTCAATGGGTCAGGCAGTGTCTGTGGAGGGAATGGTCAGACCAAGTTTTGACTCGGGACCCTTTTTCAGACATTCTGTCCATTCCCTCTGCAGATGCTGTCTGATCTGCTAAGTTCCTCCAACATTTTGTGTTTTGCTGCAGAACATTGCAGAACTGCAGTTCCTGAAGAGGAGAAGGGAGCATCAGAAAAGATAATCAGTCTTGGATAACCGAAATAAACTTCAATTGAAAATTTAAGTTCTTTATCAATTCTAATTTTGCAATTTCAACCTTGGTGAGCTTTTTATGCTTTAGACTTTCAATGTTCTATTTGCGTTGTTTATTTCCTGCTGTAAATGATTCATGAGGTTTGTTGTGAATGAATTGCCAGGTGACTGTCTCTCCTCTGGTTTTCTCTAACATGTACAACTCTGGCAGCTCAGTCAGAAGGGCACCATTCCACTTAAAACATCCAGGCTCTTTTACGATGTCAGTGAGAAGGTGAGAAGAATCATCGAGTCCTACTTCCGAATGGAAACCCCACTACACTTTGCCTACTCGCATCTTGTCTGTCGGACTGCAGTGGAAGGTAACAGCTTTGCCTTCTCTAGAGCACATGGACCAGGTGGTTGCAGCTTCCCCTTACCTCTAGAACATGTGGACCAGGTGGTCACAGCTTCCCCTTACCTCTAGAACATGTGGACCAGGTGGTCACAGCTTCCCCTCACCTCTAGAACATGTGGACCAGGTGGTCACAGCTTCCCCTTACCTCTAGAACATGTGGACCAGGTGGTTACAGCTTCCCCTTACCTCTAGAACATGTGGACCAGGTGGTCACAGCTTCCCCTTACCTCTAGAACATGTGGACCAGGTGGTCACAGCTTCCCCTTACCTCTAGAACATGTGGACCAGGTGGTTACAGCTTCCCCTTACCTCTAGAACATGTGGACCAGGTGGTCACAGCTTCCCCTCACCTCTAGAACATGTGGACCAGGTGGTCACAGCTTCCCCTTACCTCTAGAACATGTGGACCAGGTGGTTACAGCTTCCCCTTACCTCTAGAACATGTGGACCAGGTGGTTACAGCTTCACCCTTACCTCTAGAACATGTGGACCAGGTGGTTACAGCTTCCCCTTACCTCTAGAACATGTGGACCAGGTGGTTACAGCTTCACCCTTACCTCTAGAGCACCTGGACCAGGTGGTTACAGCTTCACCCTTACCTCTAGAACATGTGGACCAGGTGGTTACAGCTTCACCCTTACCTCTAGAACATGTGGACCAGGTGGTTACAGCTTCACCCTTACCTCTAGAGCACCTGGACCAGGTGGTTACAGCTTCACCCTTACCTCTAGAGCACCTGGACCAGGTGGTTACAGCTGAGCCTGTTTGCAGATAGTTAAAGACGGCACGGTGACTCAGCTGGTAGAGTTGCTGACTCACGGCATCAGAGACCCCGGTTTGACCCTGACTACAGGTGCTGTCTCTGGAGTTTGTACGTTCTCCCCATGACTGCGTGGGTTTCGTCTGACAGTTCTGGTTTCCTCCCACATCCCAAAAACATGCGGGTTTGCAGGTTAATTGGCTTCTGTAAAACCCTCCAAGTGTGTCGGGAGTGGATGAGTAAGTGGGATAACATAGACCTAGTGTGAATGGGCGATCGTTGGTCAGAATGGACTCAGTGGGCCAAAGGGCACGTTCCCACGCGGTATAGTTAACCCTAACCCTAACCTGATTGTTGCTGTGTGGAATTTGTTGATGAATGCTGCAATCCTCTGGGGAAGGGTCTCGACCCGAAACATCACCCATTCCTTCTCTCCAGTGATGCTGCCTGTCCTGCTGAGTTACTCCAGCATTTTAAGTTTACCTTCGATTTAAACCGGCATCTACAGTTCTCTCCTGCACACAATGCTGCAACTCGACCCAGTGGCACTACGCGAGCACTTTCACATGAAGCACTGCAGCTGTTTAAGAATGCCCCACTTCCTTGACTTGTTTCTCATGCTGGCTCCTGAAACACCAACCTATTCCTGGCAACGCGCACAGCTGTGAGCTGCTAACTTTGAATTATTTGTCCTTCTTCCCTGCATTAGGAATGCAGGACAAAAGAGAAGACCTCAGCCACTCCGTGCATGTGGACAACTGCATGTTAAACTCTGAGGCTCTGGAATGTCCAAAGCAGCACCCAGCTTACACTGAGCGAGATTACAGGTAAGCCTCACCCCTCTCACCAACCCTTTCATTGCCACCTGGAATGAAAGCCTTGCATAACGACTTTACACCTTGAATGCCCCAAAGTAATCTTAGTAGTGAAATATTTAAAACTATAGCTACTGCTGTGTGATACATAGAAAGTTCCCGTAAGTAGCTTCCCGATAATGAACAGAATTGAACTTCAGTAGTTATCGAGTGGTCTGTGCTAGTCAGGATTTCAAAGTAAACTCCCTGACCAGTTTTAGCAAGGTAAGGATATTGATTAACCTATCACTGTAAGGACAGAAGGTAGACAAAAATGCTGGAGAAACTCAGTGGGTGGGGCAGCATCTATGGAGCGAAGGAATAGGTGACGTTTTTGGGTCGGTTTGAAGAAGGGTCTCGACCCGTGACATCACCTATTACATTTTATTACAGTGCAATCCTTTACTTGAACCACGATTTTGAAGGTGGGAACTTCATATTCACGGAGATTGATGCTAAAGTTATTACAGTAAGTTTCTAAACCTTTTCTTTGTGGTCATTGAGCGGAAGGACATTCATTCTGAGTTGAAACTCTTGTCACTTCTGTCAGTATCAAGGTCAGGAATACTCTGCTTAGATGAAGATTAATTCATCTGCCTCAAACCATTCCACGTTGTATTTTTCCATTTCCAATCAACTTATTCAACATCTTCCCTCTGCACGATTTGGGTAATTCAGTGCCTGAGTTAAGGTTATTGGGGAGAATCATGGTGGGGGCAGTCCCAAACACAACATAAACAAAACCTAATCCTCTGGGCCAGTGCCTCCAAACCAGCTAAGGATTCCGTGCCAAGGATAGGCTTCAGCCACATGGCGGGTGGAAGTGAATCTGGGAAAAGATTTGGGATCTTGCAGAATCTAGTTCTCCTTCCATGTTGTGACTCCGGTTAATGGAACCAGATTGATGATGTCTCCTTGTGCAGGCGACGGTGAACCCAATGTGTGGTCGTGTGGTGGCCTTCTCCTCGGGGGCGGAGAATCCACATGGAGTGCAGGCCGTGACCAAAGGGCAGAGGTGTGGCGTGGCACTCTGGTTCACCCTGGATCCTCGGCAGAAGGAACGGGTACGACTATCTCACCAAGCTTCACTGCACAATGTGGTCACATTTCAGTAGTCTAACTTGCAGGAGTGGATCCTGGTGCTGGCGGTGTGTGGAGGGCGTAAGGTGTGGGCGATGGTGAGGTGGTATAGGTAGAGGAAGGTGTGGTGGTGCCGGCAGGAAGAGTAGTGTGAGGTATGTTGGATAATGTTGTAAGATGGGGAGGAGAACATGGCGGTGGGGAAGATGCAATGGCCATTTCCAACCATTGTTTCAGTCTCATCCTCAATATTGCCAGGTTTAAATTATGTTTCCTCTTGGACATTCTGACCTTCAGACCTGTCTCTCACTGATGATTTATGTAAACAGTCTCTCAATTCCAAACTCAAACAGTCACTCTTCCTCTCCATCCATAGGACATGTTTGTAGGGATATGGACCAAACACGGGCAGGTGGGACTAGTGTCACTGGGACACGTTGGCCGGGTGGGCAATGTTTCCATGCTGTACCACTCTATGACTCCATCCCTCTCCCCAAGTCTTTGACGTTCAGTCTCAGCGAGCGGGGTGGATTCTAATGAAGACACCGTTGGGCAGATTGGGGAAGAGTCTCTGGAACAATTAAACTAACATCCTTCCCTCCCCCCATGAGCGGCGGCTCATTCTGAGACGCTGGAAGTTCATGGGGTCACTCCAGTCAGAAAGGATCTTCTATTTCTACAGGTAGATCTATCTAATGACCAGGCATGATGGTCTGCATCCCAGGGTATTCAAGGAGGACGCTCTAGAAATCGTGGACGCATTGGTGATCATTTTCCAATGTTCTATAGATTCTGGATCAGTTCCTGTGGATTGGAGGGTAGCTAATATTATCCCACTTTTCAAGAAAGGAGGGAGAGAGAAAGCAGGGAATTATAGACCAGTTAGCCTGACATCGGTGGTGGAGAAGATGCTGGAGCTGATTATCAAAGATGTAAGAGCAGCACATTTGGATAGCAGTAACAGGATCGGTCCAAGTCAGCAAGGATTTACGAAGGGGAAATCATGCTTGACTAATCTTCTGGAATTTATTGAGGATATAACAAGTAAAATGAACAAGGGAGAGCCAGTGGACATAGTGTACCTGGACTTTCTGATAGTCTTTGATAAGGTCCAACAAAGGAGATTAGTGGGCAAAATTAGAGCACATGGCATTGGGGGTAGACTATTGACATGGATAGAAAATTGGTTAGCAGACAGGAGACAAAGAGTAGGGATTTACAGGTCGCTTTCAGAATGGCAGGCAGTGACTCGTGGGGTACCGCAAGGCTTGGTGCTGGGACCTCAGCTATTTACAAGATACTGTATGTAATGTTAAATCAGGTAGATTTTCCTGTTTCATTGGTCCTCCTTTTCAGTAATGTTTTAACTTTCCTTCTCTCTTCATTTTATTAAACATAGAACATAGATAAGTATAGAACATGGAGAAGTATAAAGTATAGACCATAGGAAAGTATAACAGAGCCACAGGCCCTGGAGCCCACGGTGTTTGTGCCGAGTCCCCGGCAGTCCCGGGCTTGGTTACTCAGTGTCCGATGACTGACCAGCTCTCTCTGTTCCCAGGAAAGGATTGAAGCCGACGACTTGGTGAAGATGTTGTTTGGGATGGAGGAGGAGCTGTGGCCGGATGAGGGGAACATCAAGGAGCCCGTGCCCACCGACCACCGGCCAAGCGATGTCCCCACCGACCACCGGCCAAGCGAGGGCCCAGCCCCTGAGCCCATCCACAAGCTGCAGGATGGGGCGGAACCTGCAGGGGACGCTGCAGAGCAACAGACGGAGGTGAAGGAGCCAATGACCGAAGGCAGCAATGTTCCTGAACCCATGATAAAAACTATGGACTCCTCCCAGGAGCCAGCACCCACTGTCCCAGATCCAAAGTCAACAGCAGCTCTGAATATTCCATCTACAAAGCAAGAGTTGTAAAACAACTTACAGCTGCTCACACAAGGGGTGATGCAGCCTTACCTAAGGGCAGATGGGTTTATAGTTTAGTTGTTCCTGGTAACTGTTTTCCAATTTAGGAGCTCAAAACTGTGGAACCATCCATCCCGCAGTGGCCATCCTCTCAGCTGGTGCCTTTGACACTCCAAGCGTGGCAATTTATTTATCGTAATCTTGTTCTTTGCCCCTCCCCCATAGCCCCGATGATATCCTGCGGCATGGCAAGCCCCCTAGCTGTGTTCATGAACATCCCTCTACCTAGCTCCATGGCCAAGCTCCTGTCGCTTGGTTCATTCTACCTGTGTCCATGGCCAACCTTCTACCTGGCTCTATGGCCAAGCTGCTCTATCTGGGTCGGCAGAGTATGCAGGGTGTCTTTACTCTGGGCAGCACTCCCACGTGGTATGACAGATACACCTGGTCAGAGCTGCCACCCCTTGACATGTAACATTGCCAGGCAGCAAAACCCATGACCACCTCAACAACCGCTGCAGCTGTCCAGACTACTGGAGGGCCAAATGGCCTACTCCTGCACCTATTGTCTACTGACACACATCCATCTACACTGGGTCACACAATGGACAAGATACCTGTCATTGGAATGGGGGTAAACTGGTACTCGACTGTCGTTTCCTTGTCTTAACCTCTCAATGTTAATTGGACAATGTCTCTCTGCCACTTTGTTGTCCATTTCCTTGTCCCAATGTTCCCCAGCCCTTCACGTGAAGCCCTTGAATCTTGCTGACAGACTGATTGTTCCGAGTCTGCGAGGTGTTTTGTAAACCTCTCTGGAGGGGTGAATGTCACGACTCTATATCGGATGGAGCCTCAGTCCACCCCAGTCCTGTCTTTATCTGATCTTTGGGGTGGGAGTTAGGCAGGGCAGTTTAGGCAGCTCTGAACTTGCCTCCTGCCCAATATGTGGGCAGCACAAAGACCAAGGGGGCGGACAGGCTTCGATGGTCTTGTCATCACACCGTACTGTGTAGCTGATGGGGGCAAGATGGGAGCAATGAAGGACAGTCTTCAAATGTCAGAGATGCACAGCATCCACCTTTCCAGAATTCACAGCTTATTTCTGATTTTCAGCTCTGTAGTTGTTTAATTTTTAGATTACCATCTTTGTTGCAGTGTTTGGAAAAATACACAAAGTGCTGGAGTAACTCAGTGGGTCAGGCAGCATCTCTGGACAGCATGGATAGGTGATGTTTTGGGTTGAGACCCTTCTTCAGACTGAATGGAGATGTGTATGGAGACACTTCATCCACTGACAGTACACTGCGACACACCAATATTTCTCACTCATCCATGTTTACATTCCACCCAACCTGCTGAGGCTGCTTTTTTGATGAATTTTGGTGATTTTACCCACTTACCAATAACACACATTATAACTGCATGTACACTCACTCTCCCTGTCCCCGTCCCCCGCACGCACGCAGCATCATTTGTGTCTTTCATAGAATGAGTACTTATTCCTGCATTACATCAGTGGCTAAAATAACTTCTTGCATCCATTAAATGTTTTGAGGTCCATAGATTGTGAACATCATTGTACATTTTTTTTCCTTTGTGTACACATACATACATATTCGTTTTTATACTTGTAAATACACAAACTTAAATGACTGCACCAATGCATATTTGCCACTCCCACTTGCACAATCTGTAGTAGGATGGAATTCATATTGTCTGGTAACTCAGCAAATACTCATCAGCCATTAGTCATATTACCTGAGCCATTGTAAGAGAGATACCATGATGGCAAGAAGGCCTGCCTCCATGTATTAGTATAAATATTTGCAATTTCTGAGATAGGACTTACCAATGTAAAATTGGCAGTTACCTAAGCCCTTTCCAAATGTCCATACTTGTATTCTGACTCTAATTCCAAAGTGGGCTGAATTGCCTGGTTTGTAAGTGACAGAATAATTGGGGCTTGTAGGTTGAAGCTCTGTCCTCTGCCAAGCCATTTGCTAAGGAATATGAGAATGTAGCTTCACCAACATGTGATGAGTTATGTAGCCCAGGGCTGTTTACCAAAGATAGACACAAAATGCTGGAGTAACTCAGCGGGTCAGGCAGCATCTCTGGAGAAAAGAAATAGGTGATGTTTTGGCTCGAGACCCTTCTTCAGACTGAGAGTAGGGGAAAGAGAAACAAGAGATATAGACGGACATAATGGATATACCATGTTGAATGAAACCAGCATCCAGTTATAGGCACCAACCATTGTATGCCATATCAGTCAACCCTATCACTTCTGTTTGTTTCACTTGCCATGACAAGTTGTTCAGTGTTCATTATCCACAAGCACATCACCAGCCAGTATCTGCCTGTCATCTGCCATGATGCATCGTTCCTCGTGCTTGTTCATTTATTATTATATGAACCAACGTCTGCCTCCAATGTTAACCCGCGGTGGCACTGGGCCACAAACACGCACATTCTATGGTGGAGTGATTGCTTTGTGTCACGTTAGTGTCAATGGGGGTTAGTCCCACCCCTCAGTGATTTTCTATTGCCGTGGGTCCCTGATGCCATCCAATGTATGAGCTTGTGAGGTTTTGGAAGAGGAAGCATTAAGGTCTTCCAGAAGTGATATGATAATGCATCAATTTTACTCATTTTAAACTTGACCAAAGAAGATCCAAAACAAAATAGACACAAAGTGCTGGAGTAACTCAGCGGGACAGGCAGCATCTCTGGAGAACGTGGATAGGCACAAAGTGCTGGAGTAACTCAGCTGGACAGGCAGCATCTTTGGAGAGAAGGAATGATGACGTTTCGAGACCGTTCTTGCTGTTTTTACAGAATGCCTCTTCTGCAACTGAGAACATACGTCACACTTGGGTCAATGCAGCCACGTTGTGGCCAGTTCTGCCTCATTTCCCTTTGATGAGCCTGGATTTTGTTCTTTATGCATGATATTGTTTTAGTAAAGCATCCACCACATGACCGTTCAGTACAATTTCAACAGTAGTTACTTGATTTCTGATTGATGCCTAGATTTGTTCAGGTGTTGATGTTTCTCTACCCAGTTCTTGTAGACTTTTATTCATAATTACATTTTTTGCCGTGTTTCTCAGTGTGACGTCTACTGTTTTTCTTCTGAGGGAGCCCCAAAGGCTCAAGATATGTCGGACAGAACTGCATATGCTGCTATATACCAAAGATAGACACAAAGTGCTGGAGTAATTTGGGTCAGACAGCATCTCTGGAGAAAAAGGATGTGTGACGTTTCAGGTCGGAACCTCTCTGCAGACGTGAGATACTCCACCACTGTGTCCATCCTCAGGATGCTGGGTCTGAGCTGGCTCGTGGGGACCACTGATAGCCAAAGGGGGTGTGGTTTGTGAGGTGGGACGCTGCTTCCATCCCATGTAGGGATCGTCTGTCTCAGCAGCGGCTCGAGTGCTCCTGTCCAGTTTCAGGAGTCATGGGGCAAGATTCCCAGCAGCCTCTAGGCACAGGCACTTTGAGCAACATTGACTTGTTTCCTATTTTCACATGGCAAAGCTCAGAAAAGGTCTGTTTCGTGACTCAACATATGATGAGCATTTGACGGCACAGGGCCTGTACTCGCTGGAGTTTAGAAGGATGAGGGGGTACCTCATTGAAAGTTACTCAATAGTGAAAGGCTTGGATAGAGAGGATGCGGGAGGATGTTTCCACTAGTGGTGGAGTCTAGGACCAGAGGTCACGGCCTCAGAATTAAATGATGTTCCTTTAAGAAAGAGATGAGGAGAAACGTCTTTAGTTAGAGGGTGGTCAATAGACAATAGACAATGGGTGCAGGAGTAGGCCATTCGGCCCTTTGAACTAGCACCGCCATTCAATATGATCATGGCTGATCATCCCCAATCAGTACCCCGTTCCTGCCTTCTCCCCACATCCCCTGACTCCGCTATTTTTGAGACCCCTATCTAGCTCTCTCTTGAAAGCATCCAGAGAACCGGCATCCACCACCCTCTGAGGCAGAGAATTCCACAGACTCACCAATCTCTGTGTGAAAAAGTGTTTCCTCGTCTCCGTTCTCAATGGCTTACCCTTTATTCTTAAACTGTGCGTGGCCCCTGGTTCTGGACTCCCCCAACATCGGGAACATGTTTCCTGCCTCTAGCGTGTCCAAACCCTTAACAATCTTATATGTTTCAATGAGATCCCCTCTCATCCTTCTAAACTCCAGAGTGTACAAACCCAGCTGCTCCATTCTCTCACCATATGACAGTCCTGCTATCCCGGGAATTAACCTTCTATACCTACGCTGCACTCCCTCAATGCAAGAATGTCCTTCCTCAAATTAGGGGACCAAAATTGCACACAATACTCCAGGTGTGGCCTCACTAGGGCTCTGTACAGCTGCAGAAGGAACTTTTTGCTCCTATATTCGATTCCTCGTGTTATAAAGGTCAACATGCCATTTGCTTTCTTCACTGCCTGCTGTACCTGCATGCTTACGTTCATAGACTGATGTACAAGGACCCCCAGATACCGTTGTACTTCCCCTTTTCCTAATTTGATGCCATTTAGATAGTAATCTGCCTTCCTGTTTTTGCTACCAAAGTGGATAACCTCACATTTATCCGCATTAAACTTAATCTGCCATGCATCTGCCCACTCCCCCAACCTGTCCAAGTCACCCTGCATTCTCATAGCATCCTCCTCACAGTTCACACTGCCGCCCAGCTTTGTGTCATCTGCAAATTTGCTAAAGTTACTTTGAATCCCTTCATCCAAATCATTGATGTATATTGTATATAGCTGCGGTCCCAGCACCCAGCCTTGCGGTACCCCACTAGTCACTGCCTGCAATTCTGAAAGGGACCCGTTAATCCCTACACTTTGTTTCCTGTCTGCCAACCACTTCTCTATCCATGTCAGCACTCTACCCCCAATACCATGTGCCCTAATTTTGCCCACTAATCTCCTATCTGGGACCTTATCAAATGCTTTCTGAAAGTCCAGGTATACTACATCCACTGGCTCTCCCTTGTCCATTTTCCTAGTTACATCTTCAAATAAATTCCAGAAGATTAGTCAAGCATGATTTCCCCTTTGTAAATCCATGCTGACTCGGACCGATCCTGTTATTGCTATCCAAATGTTCGGCTATCTCATCTTTTATAATTGACTTCCGCATCTTCCCCACCACCGATGTCAGGCTAACTGGTCTATAATTCCCTGTTTTCTCTCTCCCGCCTTTCTTAAAAAGTGGGATAACATTAGCTATTCTTCAATCCACTGGAGCTGATCCTGAGTCTATAGAAACATTGGAAAATTATCACCAATGCATCCGCGACTTCTAGAGCCACTTTCTTAAGCATCCTGGGATGCAGACCATCAGGCCCTGGGAATTTATCAGCCTTCCCATCAGTCTATCCAACGCCATTTCCTGCCTAATGTGGATTTCCTTCAGTTCCTCCGTCTGTGGAATTATTTTCCACAGAAGGCTGTGGAGGCCAAGTCAATGGATATTTTTAAGGTATAGATAGATTCTTGATTAGCATGGGTTTCAGGGGTTATGGGGAGGCAGGAGGCTGAGATTAGGAGAGAGATATAGATTAGCCATGATTGATTGGCTGAGCAGACTTGATGGGCCGAATGGCCTAATACTGCTCCTATCAGTTATGACCATATGAGGCTAGTTTCGGGCACATGAATGCCTAAGTTTGCCCAATGAGATTGATTGAGACTAACCAGGAATGCATTGGGTCTGATGGAGGTTCCTGAAAAGAAACATCACCCATCTTTTTCCTCCAGCGATGCGTCCTGACCTGCCTGAGTTACTCCAGCACTTTGTGTCTATCTTTGGTATACACCAGCACCTTCAGTTCCTCTCCATACTGCTGGGAATGTGGGCCTGGGCGAGTTGGTTCATAACCCTTGCAAACAGTGTGGAGAATGCTGCTGTGACGAAATGTTCCTGTCACTTGAGCTGTTTGCTGTAAGTAGTCCAGGAATTGGATGCACAAAGAAGGGCAAGGATTAATGGTGCTCTTTGGGCCATGAGTTTTGTGTGAGGCCCAAATATCTGATTAATGCACCAAAGACTATGGTGGCCATTGAAGGAGATGGTAAATGTCATCATTGATGGGCTACCATGTCAGGAGGTGGTTGTCAATAAGGAGGTGCTCCATGTTTTCCAAGCTCTCACCTTTTGGTGCAAAAGACACCAGATTAACCAGAGGACCTTTGTCTTCAGATGTTGAGTACAAGGCCCATCCTCTCAATGCATCAATAGCCTGGAGCATGGACTAACAAAGGTATTGTCTGCATACTCAACTGAAGTTCAGGTGACTCTTCTTCTGGAGTTTGGTTGCAGTAGATTGAACAGTTTCCCATTAGTTCTAAAAAAAGATCATCACTGCTCCCAGTGGAAGTTTGGTGCAGGTGAATTACCTCCCATAATTCTATAGGGTGCAGAGAAAATATATGAGGATGTTGCCAGGACTCAAGGGCCTGAGGTACAGGGAGAGGTTGAGCAGGCAAGGGCTTTATTCCTTGGAGCGTAAGAGGATGAGGGGTGATCTTATAGTGGTGTATAAGATCATGAGAAGAATAGATAGGGTGAATGCACAGTGTCTTTTTCCCAGAGAAGGGGAATCGAGAACCAGAGGACATAGGTTTAAGCTAAGGGGAGAAAGATTTAATAGGAACTTGAGGAGCAACTATTTTACAAGAAGGATGATAGGTATATAAAGAGGCTGCCAGGGGAGGTGGTTAAAGCAGGTACTAATCATCATCATTAGGATACTAAGTCGGATGATCATATTGAATGGCAGTGCAGGCTCGAATGGCCTACTCCTGCACCTATTTTCTATGTTTCTATGATAATCATACTTTATTAGCCAAGTATATTTTGCAACATATGAGGAATTTGATTTGCCATACAGTCATACCAATAAAGAGCAACAAGACACCCAAATAAGTGTTAACATGAACATCCACCACAGCAACTCCCCCACATTCCTCACTGTGATGGAAGGCAAAAAAAGTTCAATCCTCCCTTTGTTCTCCTGCGGCCAGGGGCCTCGAGCATCTGTTGTCGGGGCGATCAAGCTCGCGCATCGGGGGACCTCAGCTCCCCGCGCCGGGCGATCGCACCCCGGGTCGGGGCTGGTCAAACCCTCTGCGACTTTAGAGCTTCCCAACATCGGCCTCTACCCGAGCCTGCGAGCTCCTTGATGTTGAAATCCGCAGGCCGCGGTTGGAGCGTCGTGCCAGGCAAGGGATCGCAGGCTCTGACGGTAAGTCCACGGCCCCATGGTGGGGCTCACAGTCAGTCTGGAGCACAGCCGCCAGCTCCATGATGTTAGGCTGCAGAACGACTGGAGATACGATCCAGAAAACAATCGCATCTCCGGCAAGGTAAGAGATTTTAAAAGTTTCCCACTCCCCCTTCCCCCACCGCACACATAAAACAAACCACGGAACATTAACACAAATGTGAGGGATAAAGTGATTAAACCCTATTAAAGAAAGGAGTTTTAAAGAGAATTCAAACAGAGAGGGGCTGGAGAGGAGATTCTGACAGCAGTGTCTGAAAATTGCCAGACCCATCCTTGAGGCCTTGAGTAAGAAGAGATAGCTTTGTCTCGCTAGAGAAGGGGGTGATGTAGAGAAATCCCTATCAGTGGAAAGGAGTGATGGATGGGACCCTTGTCACTATAGCTTAGCTTTAGTACTGATATAGGAAAACTGAAAGGGTTCACTAGGAGGTGAGTGAAACTAGGGTAGGTCATGAGCAACTGAGCATGCTTAATAGAATAAATGAATATTACAACACACCCCTGGTCAAGAAATTGCTCATTACCATGAACATGTTTGAACATGCAATGTATGATGTGGGAGGTGCGAGGGGATGTACGGTGGGTTGTACCTACAGATTGTGCACCTCCGACCCTGATTGGAGAGAGGTCCGGAGGAGAAATTGAATGTAAGTTTTTGTGTATAAAGGGGGATGATCTCCCTGGCTTCAGTGTGTCTCGAGTTGGAGAGGCACCCGGTCTGCAGACTCGTAAAATAAAGAAATCTCTTGCTTCCAGGATTTAGTCTTTGAGTATTTATTGTGAGCATAAAGGGTATCTCACACAAACTTTTTAAAACACACTAAAAATAACAAAAAAGATTAAAAGGAAGACAGACCGTTGGTGAGGCTGCCATCGCCGATGGCACCACCCGGTGGTATCCAATGTTAAAAACTATTAAAACTGGAACATTTTTAGGAAAGGTTTGGAGGGATATGAGCCAAACGGAGGCAGGTGGGACTAGTGTAGATGGGGCATGTTGAGCCAAAGGGCCTGTTTCCTCTCAGTGACTCAGTGGCTATGAATCTATATTCTTCTATCGGGTCTCTCTGCAATATTGTGCATTTCAGTGAAAACAATCCAAGTCTGTCCAACCTCTCCCTGTAGCTAATACCTCCTAATCCAGACATCATTCTGGTAAGCCTCCGCAGCGCCCTCCCCAAAGCCTCCACATCCTTCCTGTAATGGGTCGACCAGAACAGCAGGCAACTCCAAATGCAGGTGCTTGAACAGTCCTTGCAATTCCTGCATCGACCACATGGTGGAACCAGTGAATCAGAGGCCACCTCTGGACTGGGAGAGAAAGGAGCAAAAACATACTGGAACTAGGAAATGCGGTTTATGGGTGCTCTTGGGAAATATACAGGGTCTTTGAGGGGCCCTGTTCTATCCTGAGTTACTTTTTTCACATATATAAAATGTCTTTAATCTATCTCCTGCCCACATTTTGGCTTCTTAATTGTTCTTGTATATTCTTGCATCCCCTGTACTCCTCTAGTGATTCACTTGATCCCAGACTCTGGTACCTGACTCTGCCTTTTATTCTGACAAGAGCATCAATATCTTTGGTCATCCAGGGTTTCCTACTCTTGCCTTTCACTATAACAAGCATATACAGGCCTATGGTGCATCAGTGGAAGCTGCTAAGAGATGTCGGAGGCATGCCAAACAAAGAGACATCAGTGTGCTTTCTTGGCTGTAGCTTCATTGCAGTTGGTCGCGGACAAAGTGTTGGTGATACTCTCGCCTAGGAACACGAAGCTCTTGACTATTTCCACTTTGGCATGAATGAGTGGGGTCAGTCGGCCTGTTTCCATGCTGTATGACTATCATAACTCAATATCTAAATCTATAAACTAGCAAAGGAGAACATGAAATAGGAATATTAATCATGAAATCTTCAATCAGCATTATGTAGGACTGTTGAGAGCTGATTATAAATGAAAAAGATTCTCACTACTTTGTAACACTACAGATGAAAGGTCCCTCACCAGTTGCCATAGCGATGACTCAAGACTTACCCAAGAATTTCAATCAGACCTCAGCTTGAATGTGGAATGTGGACCACAAGGTTCGAGGGTTTTAAAGGGACCACTTCCAGCCTGTGCAGGTACCATACAGTTCACTTTCTGGCATGTATAATAACCGGGATTAACTCTGCCATGCATTTAATCAGTTGTAGTGAACCCACAAGAACCAGATGGGAAGTGATGCAATTGTTTCAGAAGAGTTGTAACCCTTCCCTCTCATTTTACATTTAGTCTCTCTTCCGCTTATTTTGTTAATATTTTTTTCAATCAAAAGATGTTTTATTTCTTCTTCTACCTTTCTTTGATTTTGAAAACTTTCTGTAACTTTAACTGGTGTAGCTGGGACATGTTGGCCAGTGTGGGCAAGTTGGACCGAGGGGTCTGTTTCCACACTGTATCACTCTATGAGTGTATGACTCGTGTAGCTGGGACATGTTGGCCGGTGTGGGCAAGTTGGGCTGAAGGTCCATCTTCATCTTCTCAACTCCCATTTTTCCTGATTTACTTTGTTCTTCTGCTAATTTAATTATTAATGTCTTCCTTTCCTCAGCCAAATGAATGTGTTCTGTGGAATACAGGCAATGTGATCTTGCTAGCTACCCTGTACTGACAGTTATCTAGAAAGGAAAGGTGGTTCTAGAGGAGCTATGCTCAATACTCTGTCAGTGCCACTCTACACGGACATACCCAGAACCAGTTAGAGTCATAGAGTGATACAGTGTGCAAACAGGCCCTTCGGCCCAAATTTCCCTCACCGGCCAACATGTCCCAGCTACACTAGTCCCACCTGCCTGCAGTTCTTCAGATCCAATCATTTAATCCCACAATTCCACTGCACATTAACATCTGTTTTACCATTCTTTCCTCACTTCTAAGCTCATTCATCTTGTGTTAACGTATGGCAAGGAACTGCAGATGCTGGTTTAAATGAAAGATACTGTTGACACAAAAAGCTGGAGTAACTCAGCGGGACAGGCAGTTTTTTGGACCTTGGACCTCTAATAACTCTCTAATTTCACAGATTTCACTCTCTAATAATGCTGTCAGGTCAACAAGGTAATTCCAATGCCTTTAACAAAAACCCAGCTTGGAATGTGAGGAGGCACAAGAAACTGCAGATGCTGGAATCTTGAGCAAAAAGTGCTGAAAGAACTCATCAGGAAGGAAATGGACATGTGACATTTTGGGTCATGACCCTTCTTCAGGCCATACAGATTAGTTTTATGACTGAGAAATGTTAATGTATAAGGCTATATTTCTGCTACATTTTCTGTATTTCACTTGAAAGGAATTAAAACGTTTTAAATATAAATATATACGATACAATACAATAGAACTTTATTTATTCCAGGAGGGAAATTAATCTGCCAACAGTCATAAAAACACAAAATACATGAAACATGAAATTAAAGTGACCAGTGGAGAGGATTGGGGATGTGCAAAGATTGGGGATGGGTGGGGTAGGAGGAAGGGGAGTCAGTCTCAGTCTATGCCACGACAGAATGGGGAGGAGTTGTACAGTTTGATAGCCACAGGGAAGAAGGATCTCCTGTGGCGTTCTGTGCTGCATCTTGGTGGAACTAGTCTGTTGCTGAAGGTGCTCCTCAGGTTGACCAGTGTGTCATGGAGGGGGTGAGCTGTATTGTGCAGAATGCTCCGCAGTTTGAGGAGCATCCTCCCCTCCAAGACCATCTCCAGCAAATCCATCTCCACCCCCAGGATGGAGACAGCCTTCCTGATGAGTTTGTTAATCCTATTGGCGTCCACAGCCTTCACCCTGCTGCACCAGCACACGACAGGGAAGAAGATGGCACTGGTTACCACTGATTGGTAGGACCTGTACAGGCTTCACAATACTTTATGGTAGAGGTGAGTAACCATGGAAACATAGAAGTTCATTAATAAAACTGCTGCTTCACAGAGCCAGCGATTCAGGCTCAGTGCTATCTATCAGTGCAGTTTCTCCCTGTGATTGCGTGGCTTTGCTCTGGATGCTCTGTTTCCTCACACATCCTAAAGCAGTCACTGCAGCAAATTACAGACACAAACTGCGTCTAGCTCAATATTGTCCATGAGTTCTGGGATGTCATGGTCCTCAAGAGTTGCATTTTATGGGTCTTTAGCCTTGCTTTACCTGGTGGCTTCAGCTTTTACTGTTTGCAAAAACTTGAGGAACATCTAATGCCTTTAGATAACAAAACAATTAGGAAATGAGGCGTGAGTAGATCCAAGTAACCAGGTAGTGACATGAAAGGTCTAAATTTATTTCCACTATGACAATACTCATTTGTGTTGATGTTTTGAATCAGATAATAAATACATTTGTGAAATATTTGTTCATGAATTTCTGTGTGTGAAGGTATCCATGTATTAATCAATCAACAGAACATTCCAGGGGATATAAATGCGGAATAATGCACATTCCTGCCCGGTTTGGGAGACTGCAGAGGCCATGTTTCAAAAGGGGCCGTGAGAAATCTGTCAGTACCGGGCAAATTAACAAGCAGAAAGATTGGTTGCTATGGCACTCATCTCTGTTTGACTTGTTGATATGAACAGCTGGATACCAAATATCAACAGCTGGATACCAAATATCAACAGCTGGATACCAAATATCAACAGATGGATACCAAATATGCTCTTTTGCATATAATTGTGTCTGCCATTGTAATATTAACCTATTTGTATGAGCTGGGAATGCAATGAAAAACATAGGTCCCATATCGTCATGGGAAAGTGGACATGGGGGCACTCAGGGAGCTTTGGTTCTCCTCTACTACCTCAGCATCTCCTCATTTGTGGTGTACAACCACAATTCATTCTGCCTGTTATGTTACTGTGTTTGGGAATGTGGCTGATGTCCTCATTCATGTGGTGTTCTGGCAAATATACTGCAATATTAAGGAAATATCTTGCAATTCTCCTGTTTAAATTTGTAGCCAGATAATAAGGTTATATTTGCCACCTTCTAATTTTGAGGGATTCAGAAATAGTCCAGGGAATGTTGAAAGATGACCACCAAAGCTTCTACTGTTTCCAAGGATACAATTTTTAGTGTTCTGGGATACAGATTATTGGGCCTGGGAATTTAATGGCTTTCAGTGTCATTACTTTCTCCAGAACTATCTGTTAACTAATGTTTCCTTTCATTACTCCTTCCTATTAAGCACTTGATTGCCATGAAGAGAACCAAAGTATTGTCTTAATTGCTCGACCACTTCTGTGCTCCACATTATAAATGTCCCAGTTAATTAATCTCTCTTTGAGGCTGTGTTTCCCCAAGAGGCTATGTTGGGGCATGAGGAACCTTTGTCTGCATTTTACACTGCATTAGGAGCTGATCAACATGCATGGGGCTGAGTGTTGTTCAGTTGTTTAACCTGTCTGAACTCCTTTATTTCAGCATTAAACATGCTGGAATGTTCGTTATTAGCATTAATACGCGATTTGTAAGTCTTAAGAATGTCAGTTATTACCACGCATTAACCTCAGAGGTGATTGAAATTACTATTTTATGATCTTGACCTTGGGCAAAGTAGTAATCAGAAAGCACGGACATTAACAGCCTCGATTCCACAGTTGAACTCCCCTGATGGGGTGTGGACTCCTTGGGAGAGGCATCATGAGTCTCGTAGCTACTTGTTCCCTGGTGTCTTAGAGATCTCCCCATGTTCAGACAGGTGCATGGTACTGGGCTTCCTGTAGTGCAGAAACACACCTTCAATGGGGAGTTTAGTTTATGATTGTCATGTGTATTGAGGTAGAGTGAAGACCTTTGATGCTTGGTGTGGTAGAGCTGGTCAATGAGGCCTGTGAATGAATGTCCAGTCACGACACCTTCATCCCCACCAGGAGCGTCTTAAAGCCCTCCGTTTCTTCCTCGACCGCAGAACCAACCAATCCCCGTCTACTGATACTCTCCTCCACCTAGCGGAGCTGGTCCTTACCCTTAACAACTTTTCGTTTGGTTCCTCCCATTTCCTCCAAATACAAGGCATAGCTATGGGCACGTGCATGGGCCCCAGTTATGCCTGCCTCTTTGTAGGGTACAATCCTTTGTTCGAGAAGTACCAGGGCCCCATCCCCGACCTCTACCTCCGCTACATCGACGATTGCATTGGTGCTACCTCCTGCACCCACACACAACTCACTGACTTCATCCATTCCACCACTAACTTCCATCCGGCACTCAAATACACCTGGACCATTTCCGACACTTCCCTACCATTTCTTGACCTCACTATTTCCATCGCAGGGGATAGACCTGACCGACATTCACTATAAACCAACTGACTCCCACGGCTATCTTGACTACACTTCTTCCTACCCCGCTTCCTGTAAGGACTCCACCCCCTACTCCTAATTCCTCTGTCTATGCCGTATCTGCACCCAGGATGAGGTGTTCCAGAGATGTCCTCATTCTTCAGGGAACAGGGTTCCCCTCTTCTACTATTGATGAGGTCTCACCAGGGTCTCTTCTATAACCCGTAACTCTGCTCTCACTCCCCATCCCCCACTCGTAACAATGGCAGAGTCCCCCTTGTCCTCACCTTCCACCCAACCAGCCGTCACGTACAACAAATAAATCTCCGACATTTTTGCCACCTCCAATGGGATCCCACCACTGGCCACATCTTCCCATCTCCTCCCCTGCCTGCTTTCCACAGAGACCGCTCCCTCCATAACTCCCTGGTCAATTCGTCCCTTCCCATCCAAACCACCCCCTCTCCTGGCACTTTCCCTTGCAGCCGCAGGAAATGCTACACTTGTCGCTTTACCTCCCCCCTTGACTCCATTCAAGGACCCAAGCAGTCTTTCCAGGTGCGGCAGAGGTTCACCTGCACCTCCTCCAACCTCATCTATTGCATCCGCTGCTCTAGGTGTCAGCTGCTCTACATCAGTGAGACCAAGCGTAGGCTTGGCGATTGCTTTGCCCAACACCTCCGCTCGGTTCGCAATAACCAACCTGATATCCCGGTGGGTCAGTACTTCAACTCCCCCTCCCATTCCCAATCCCACCTTTCTGTCCTGGGCCTCCTCCATGGCCAGAGTGAGGCCCACCGTAAATTGGAGGAGCAGCACCTCATATTTCGCTTGGGCAGTTTACACCCCAGCGGTATGAACACTGACCTCCAATTTAAGGTAGTCCCTGCTTTCTCCTCCCCTTCCCAGCTCTCCCTCAGCCCACTGGCTCCACCTCTTCCTTTCTTCTTCCCGCTTCCCCCACCCTCACATCAGTCTGAAGAAGGGTCTCGACCCGAAACGTTGCCTATTTCCTTCGCTCCATAGATGCTGCCTCACCCGCTGAGTTTCTCCAGCATTTAGTTCTTTATTCAATTTATAAGTTGCCGACTCCTGTGAGGAGATTGTGTGAGATGCCTACTGCTTTCCGTTAATTACACCTTGTAGCCATTCTATATTAGTCGCAGAAAATGAGACGTAATGAGAATATTTGTCTCTGATTCTATCACATCCTCACCAGGGTACCTTCTGTTATTATGCTTTTCTTCACCTCAGGGGCTGGGATAGTAAGCTTAGCTTTTACCAAGAAGCACCTGGAATTAGTTAGAACCCTGATGCACTGGTCTCCTAATCTGAGGACATTCCAATCAGATCAGGTGCTGCAGAAAACTGTTCAGTGTACCTCGGCACATGTGACAATATTAACACTATCCAAAGGGGAACATCCCACAACCGGTATTGTGCAGAATACACAGGTCCTAACTAAAGAGTGCTGGTTCCTGGAGTGGAAGCAAAGTAGAATGAACTGTTTCCCATTAGTTCTGTACGTCAGTTCCTGGCAACTTAAGTATGGAACAAAGAATTGAAAACTTCTTGGAATTTTCATTGGCACACCTGTATCACCACGCCAAGCACTCACCAGACTGCAGGAAGGAAACCCAGTGGGCTCAAGTCGACTCAAAACATCAACTGGCCATTCCCTCTACACATGATGATGCCTGACCCACTGGATTCCTCCAGCACTTTACATTTTGCTCAGTGTTACAGCCATGCTTGATACTGCATTGAAATGATATTAACTACAGAGGTCACAAACTGCTGGAGTAACTCAGCAGGTTAGACAGCATCTCTGGAGAACATGTGTAGATGACATTTTGGGTCGAGACCCTTCTTCAGACTGGATATTGCATTATCGACGCCAAAACACGGAGATTGAAAAACAATTTTCTGAATGAAACTTTCTCATGTATTCACATTGCTTTAAATGACTGAATATAGTACATAGTGCAAGCCTGCAGTAGCTGGGTATGAACCATCTCCATTATATAGTGCAAGCCATTAGTAGCTGGGTGTGAAGTATCTCCACTATCGAGTATAGTGCAAGCCTGCAGTAGCTGGGTGTGAACTATCTAACACTATATAGTGCAAGCCAGGAGAAGCTGGGTGTGAACGATCTCCACTAAGGTCACACTGCTCACCGCTAGATGAGGCAACTCCAACTGCAACAGTGCTGCCTGAGTGGGATATTGAAATCAAAGCCAATGAACTATTGCAATAAAACCAGAAAGTGCAGTAAACACTCAGCATCTGCAGAAATAGAAACGTAAGAGTTAATGTTTCAGGTCAAAGACCCTTTGCCAAAGAGGTTGGATTGTGGATGACACAAGGCTGATGTTTCTGTCACAAGTAGGGTAGTTTCCGCTGTTGCCTAAATGTTGTAGTTTTCACCTTGACCTGGGCAATAATAGCTAACAATAATGCTATTACCGTTAGCTATTAAAGTTCAGAATGAGGAATTTAAATCCAGCATTAAGCTAAATGTGCCTGGTTGGTTTTAACCTGAAACTGGAATTGAATGTATACCACCCATTGCTTGATTGGAACTGGACACTGGTGTGAAACTTTCTCTTCTGAGCACATTTCAACATAAAATCTACCCCCACCGTCCCATCCCCAGTATGATCCCTACAATCCCATTCAGAGCAATAGAGGGTGAGGAGGTCCAGCCTGGTCCAACCAGGGGGAGAGGTGAAAGTCCGCAATAATGAGACTGACAAGTGATCTCAAAGGCCCTGCAAGACAAGGGGATGGAAAGAGATGGGATTGACTGTGTGCACAAGGCAGGGGAAAGAAACTCAAGGCAATGTCTGGGTTGAAATCATCAACAACTCTGAGTAAATTGAAAGAGTGCAGGGGAATTTAATCCTAGGATTAAGGTCTGTTATGCTGACAGTGAGATTCCATTGAAAACATAATTAATTAATGGTCCCATATTAAAAGGCATGAGAATATGTCTTGGGAACATTTGTGTTGGTAACCTAAGCTGCTGCTAAATTTTATTCCGCTTTTCCACTAGCTATTAACCCGTTACTGCCTTCTTCACTAAACACATGAATAAATGATATGAATCACAGAGTGCAATATTACTTCTGAATGTGATAGACTCCACAAAGTGATGCCATCTCAGCCTCTGCTGGTTCATTTGAGATCTCCTGCAGTTGGAATCCAATATGATGCCTCAGTGCAGTGGGAAATCTCTTCCGTCACAAAGGCTGTTTTTGGAATGTTAAATGAGGTCACGATGACCCTTTCAAGGGGATATAAACAATTAGTGCAAGATTACTGTTATTGGGCAGGCGATGGTCAGCAAGGAGCCATTTGTATGGAGATGAGTGGGGCCAGAGTGATTGTTCCTGCTGGCTTGGTCATTTGCGGTCATCGTAACAAGGTGAAGCAATCTTGCCAGTCTCCCCGATCACAGCAGGCTCGGTCTGCAGAGGAAAATATAAAACATTGCAGTGGTCTGTTTGTTAATAGCAACTCTTCAACGTAGACTTCAGAAATAGCACCAGGAATCTGAAATTCAACAGAAAATGCTGGAAACTCAGCGTCAGACAACATCAGTGAAAAGAGAAGCAGAGCTATTTCAGTACCTTTCCACAGATAATGTTTGACCTGCTGAGTGTTTACAACTTTACTCTTTATACTCTCCTGTTTTCCTCCACAAATCGCACTAGCTCAGGAATCAATAATTGGATAATAGCCTCTTAGTACTCTTGTTTGAGGAAGACAACATAATTTCATTACCAGGGAAACTCCTCTCTTTCTCATCCATATCCCTCCATTCCCTGCATAAACATGAGTCTATCTAAAAGTCTACAAACACAACTATTGTATCTGCCTCCACCAGCACCCCTGGAAGTGTGTTCCAGGCACCCTCCACCCTTGTATAAAATACTTTCCCCACACATCTTTAAACTTAAATATTCATGTATTCTGAATCTCATGACAAAGCACAGGACGCTGTATGCATATTGATCACTAACTATATCCTGCCACTGGATATGTATCCCACATCCCCCTATTCTCCAACTCTTTTTTAGAATTGTACCATAAAGTATATATTGTGGAAATGGACACAAAATGCTGCAGTAACTCAACGGGACAGACAGCATCGCTGGATAGAAGGAGTGAGTGATGTTTCGGTCGAGACCCTTCTTCAGACTCAACCCGAAACATCACCCATTCCTTTTATCCAGAGATGCTACCTGTTCTGCTGAGTTACCCCAGCATTTGTTGTCTATCTTCAGCGTAAACCAGCATTTGCAGTTCCTTCCTTAACTGCAACTGGTTTATATTGCCTCTCCTTGTTCATCTTACCAACACGTTTCCAGCTTTGAATTTAATCTGCCACATGCTGCCCGTTCCATCAGCATGTCTATTTCTTCATGAAATCCATTACCATTCAACACCATTTATTTGGGAGCATACGTGGGGAAGCCGAGCTCCTGGTTCGAGCCCTCGGAATCTCCATTGCACATTATCTTTCAGACTAACAGACAAGCTACATGTTTCACCAGCTTCCCCATGTTTCTCTCCATGCTGCTACTTTATTCTTTGACCTTAAATCCTGACAACATGTCTATTTTGTGGCATCAGATCAAATGTTGCCATGGTCCATATCATCTCATTCCTTTATTTCATCGAAAATAACACAGGCAAGTTGACTAAACATTGATTTGTCTTTCATAAATCCACACTAACTTTCTCTAATTAGTCCACACAAGTCAAATCATCTGTTAATTCTGACCCTTATTATGTTTTCTAAGTTTCGTCCCCATTCCCAAAGCTTGAAGACGTGACCAAAAAGGTTGATGAGGGCAGATCTGTCATATATGGACTATAGCAAAGCATTTGACAAGGTTCCGCTTGGTAGGCTGCTCTGGAAGGTTAGATCGCATGGGATAGAAGGAGAAATAGCTGAATGAATAGAAAATTGGCTTCATGGAAGGAAGCAGAGGGTGATGGCGGAAGGTTGCTTCTCAGACTGGAGGCCTGTGACTAGTGTTAAAGAAGGAACTGCAGATGCTGGAAAATCGAGGGTACACAAAAAGCTGGAGAAACTCAGTGGGTGCAGCAGCATCTAAGCAGCGAAGGAGATAGGCAACGTTTCGGGCCGTAACCCTTCTTCAGACTGATGGGAGGTGGGGGGGGGGGGGGGGGGGGGAGAAGAAAGGAAAAAGGAGGAGGAGGAGCCCGAGGGCTGAGGGAGAGGTGGGAAGGGGAGGAGACAGCAAGGGTTAACAGAATTGAGAAAATTCAATGTTCAAGCCAAGAGGATGCAGACTCCCCAAGTGTAAAATGAGGTGCTGTTCCTCCAGTTTGCGGTGTTGCTCACTCTGGCCGTGGAGGAGGCCCAGGACAGAGAGGTTGGATACGGAATGGGAGGGGGAGTTGGTGCTGAGCCACCGGGAGGTCGGGTTGGTTATTGCGGACCGAGCGGAGGTGTTCGGCAAAATGATCGGCAAGCCTCCGCTTGGTCTCACCGATATAGATCATCTGGCATCTAGAGCAGCGGATGCAGTAGATGAGGTTGGAGGAGGTGCAGGTGAACCTCTGTCAGACCTGGAAGGACTGCTTGGGTCCCTGAAAGGAGGGAGGGGGGAGGTAAAGGGACAAGTGTAGCATCTTTTGCGGTTGCAAGGGAAAGTGCCCGGGGAAGGGGTGGAGCGGGAGGGAAGGGAGTTGCGGAGGGAGTGGTCTTTGCGGAAGGCAGACAGGGGGGAAGATGGGAAGTTATGGCGAGTGATGGGGTCACGTTGAAGGTGGCGAAACTGGCGGAGGACTATGTGTTGTATGTGCCGGCTGGTAGGGTGAAAGGTGAGGACCAGGGGTACTCTGCCCTTGTTGCGAGTGGGGGAATGGGGAGAGAGGGCAGTGTTGCGGGGTATGGAGGAGACCCTGGTGCGAGCCTCATCTATAGTGGGGGAGGGGAATCCTCGTTCTCTGAAGAATGAGGACATTTGTGATGACCTGGTGTGGAACACCTCATCCTGGGAGCTGATGCGGCGTAGACGGAGGAATTGGGAATAGGGGATGGAGTCCTTACAGGAAGCAGGGTGGGAGGAAGAGTAGTCCAGGTAGCTGTGGGAGTCAGTGGGTTTATTGTGGATGTCGGTCAAGAGTGTATCCTCTGCAATGGAGATGGTGAGGTCAAGGAATGGTAGGGAAGTGTCGGAAATGGTCCAGGTGTATTTGAGTGCCGGATGGAAGTTGGTGGTGAAACGGATGAAGTCAGTCAGTTGTGTGTGGGTGCAGGAGGTGACACCAAAGCAGTCGTCGATGTAACGGAGGTAGAGGTCAGGGATGGGACCCTGGTACGCTGAAAACAAGGAATGTTCGACGTACCCGACAAAGAGGCAAGCGTAGCTGGGGCCCATGCGTGTGCCTATAGCTACGCCTTGTATTTGGAGGAAATGTTCGACGTACCCGACAAAGTCTGTGACTAGTGTTGCGCCTCAGGGTTCATTGCTGGGTCCATTACTGTTTGTCATCTATTTCAATGATTTGAATGAGAACATACACGGCAAGATTAGCAAATTTAATTACATAAAAGTGGTTTTGCAGATAGTGAAGATGGTTGTGAAAAATTGTAGCAGGATCTTGATCAATTGGCCAGGAGGGCTGAGGAATGGTTGATGGAACTTAATGCAGAAAAATATGAGGTGTTACATTTTGGGAAGTCTAAATTGGGCAGGACCTACATAGTGAATGTTAGGGCTCTGGGTGGTGTTGTAGAGCAGAGGGATCTAGGAGTACAGGTGCATAGTTCCCTGAAGGTGGAGTGGCAGGTAGATCTTCATCCAGAGTATTGAAAATAGAAGTTTGGAGGTTATGTTGCAGTTGTATAAGATGCTGGTAAGGCCACATTTCTGTGTTCAGTTCTGGGCACCGTGTTATAGGAAAGATGTTGTCAAGCTGGAAAGGGTACAGCGAAGATTTACGAGGATGTTGCCAGGACTAGAGGGTCTGAGCTATAGGCAAAGGCTGAGTAGGCTGGGACTCTATTCCTTGGAGCGCAGGAGGATGAGGGGTGATCTTATAGAGGTGTATAAGATCATAAGAGGAATAGATCGGGTAGATGTACAGTCTCATGCCCAGAGTAGGGGAATGGAGGACCAGAGGGCATAGATTTAAGGTGAAGGGGAAAAGATTTAATAGGAATCTATTATTAAATTTCCTTCGCTCCATAGGTGCTGCCTCACCCGCTGAATTTCTCCAGCATTTTTGTCTACCATAGGAATCATTTTCACACAAAGGGTGGTGGGTGTATGGAACAAGCTGTCAGAGGAATTAGTTAGAAGCAGTTAGACAGGTACATGGATAGGACAGGTTTGGAAGGATATTGACCAAATGCTGGCAGGTGGGACTAGTGTAGCTGGGACATGTTGTCCAGTGTGGGCAAGTTGGGCTAAAGGGCCAATTTCCATACTGTATAACTGTATAACCTGCAGTTACTCGGTTTAATCTGCCACAACAAGGTTTGAACAAGGTTTCTAAAATATCTACTGTTCCTGCCCAGAAGCCCCATCCCTGGCCTTCCAGCTGTTTGGAAGATTACAGCCAGGATCACCGCAATTCCCCCCTGACTTCCCTCAGTAACCACCTGAGTTCCACCTGGACAAGGCCAATTAAGTGCTTTCAAAAGTAAAAGGAAAAAAAAATCAGATGCTAGGAATCTGAAATAGAAACAGAAAATGCTCAAAATATTCAGCAGGTCTGGCATCATCTGTGGAAAGAGAAACAGAATTGAAGTTACAGATCTGAAACTTTTCATCAGAACTTGAAATCTGAAAGGTTAACTCAGTTTCTCCTTCCGCAGATGCTCCCTGAACAACTTAGTATCCCCAGCAGTTTCTGGTTTTATAATTGTTCAGCTCAGCAGGCCATTCAGCCCATTGGGAATTGAGGAATCCCATATCCCTGTAAATTATATTTTTTCCTGCATTTCTACGATTCCCATTTGAGAGCTCTGATTGTTTCTTGGAATCTTTGAGTCCATGAGTCTCAATTCCTCGTTATTCTCTAAGTAAGGTAAAGGGTAGAGGGTAGGGAATTAAGGAATGCTGTGGAACAGAGGGATCTAGGAATAACTGTGCATAGTTCCCTGAAGGTGGAATCGCATGTAGATAGGGTGGTAAAGAAAGCCTTTGGTGTGCTGGCCTTTATAAATCAGAGCATTGAATATAGGATTAGGGAAGTAATGTTAAAATTGTACAAGGCATTGGTAAGACCAATTCTGGAGTATGGTGTACAATTTTGGTCGCCTAGTTATAAGAAGGATGTCAACAAAATAGAGAGAGTACAGAGGAGATTTACTAGAATGTTGCCAGGGTTCCAGCAACTATGTTACAGAGAAAGGTTGAAACAAGTTAGGTCTTTATTCTTTGGAGCGCAGAAGGTTAAGGGGGGACTTGATTGAGGTCTTTAAAATGATGAAAGGGATAGACAGAGTTGACGTGGATAAGCTTTTCCCATTGAGGGTAGGGAAGATTCAAACAAGAGGGCATGACATGAGAATTAAGGGACAGAAGTTTAGGGGTAACGTGAGGGGGAACTTCTTTACTCAGAGGGTGGTGGCTGTGTGGAATGAGCTTCCAGCAGAGGTGGTGGAGGCAGGATCGATTTTAACATTTAAAAGTAAAGTGGATAGGTATATGGACGTGAAGGGAATGGAGGGGTATGGTCTGAGTGCAGGTAGATGGGACTAGGGGAAAACAAATGGTCGGCACGGACTGGAAGGGCCGAGAGGGCCTGTCTCCGTGCTGTAATTGTTATATGGTTATTATATGGTTATAAGGAAGGTATTCCTTCACATCAAACTTGTTTTATTTCCAAATTGAAGAACAAATATGGAAATAAAATGCTAATGTGCAGTAATAGTGAGAGATGTTAATTATTAACTGGAAAAATAATTATGAAAATGGTGCAAAAGTGCAGACTTCCACAATTGGATTCAGGAATTCTTTTCCAGCCAATTTGTAGAAATGAATCATTGAAATGGGCAGGCGGGAGAAACATGAATGAGAGACCATAGTTTGTAAGAATGTGTAAGAAGGAACTACAGATGCTGGTTTAAACCGAAGATAGACACAAAAAGCTGGAGTAACTCAGCGGGACTGGCAGCATCTCTGGAGAGAAGGAATAGGTGACATTTCAGGTCGAGACCCTTCTTCGCCAATGAGGGAAGGATATATATGTTTTATATGGATTTAAGAAGATTTTTACACACTTTTTAAAAAGTTTAAAAAACCCTGGAATCCAATGAGAATGGCAAATCTTTTCCAAAATCAGCTTAGTGTTAGAAAGAAGAGGGTAATGCTGAATGAGGGACTCGGTGACAAAAGGGTGTGACCAGCAGGGCGTGGCAGACGTTCTCCTGGGTTATCAAATCTACAGAGGGATACGATAAAGAAACATAGAAGCACAGAAACACAAAAACATTGAAAATAGATGCAGGAGTAGGCCATTCGGCCCTTCGAGCTAACACCGCCATTCAATATGATCATGGCTGATCATCCAGAATCAGTACTCCGTTCCTGCTTTCTCCCCATAACCCTTGAATCCATTAACCCTAAGAACTATATCTAACACTCACTTGAAAGCTGCAGGTAAGTGCAGGTGGACAATGAGGGGAAGCATGAAACTGGTGGAATATATGAATGGTCCAATCAGTTGGATATATCTAACAGAACCAAATCTGAAGAAGTGAGAGCATTTGGGAAGGTGCTCTAGTTGAGTTTAGTCTATTGTCACGTGTACCGAGGTACAGTGAAAAGCTTTTGTTGCTTGTTAACCAGTCAGCGGAAAGACAATACATGATTACAATTGAACCATTCACAGTGTACAGATATTGTACGTGATAAGGGAATAACGTTTTGTGCAAGATATGGCCAGTAATGATCCCATATTGTATGAGCAATCACAGGGTGTATAATAACGGTGAGAGGAAGTTATATACACGCTGCTCCATAAATGATGCTGCAGATGGTCATTATAGCCATGTGGTTTAGTCATGATTAAAATCATGTAGGTGCCACATAAGAGGTTACAGAATAGGGAACAGAATTATGGAA